>WURT03660449.1:0-18221 GCA_009936505.3 Holothuria glaberrima
ATTTTGTCAAATTTGGAGTCTCGACGGTTTATTCACCAATAATAGTTCGCCAAATGCGATTTATTCCTTAAATAAAAGAACAGTGATGCTACCAAAACTCAGCATACCTGATATATCCAAGCAAAGGGTTTTTTTTTCCTTGATAATACCCCCACTTCCTGTTAAATTTAGAAATTCGTAAAACCAGGTAGCTGTATGGTCCTAACAGCTCCTTGGTAAAACTTTGACCATACCACAACTTAGAGGCTAGAGTAGCGACCGTGACTTGATGTGTTATGTTGTTATGCGAATAGTTGGGAACCGGTGGATTTGTGGGCAGTTGACACTAAAATAGATCCCAATTACACTGTTTGCTTTATAATAGCATTCCAAGACAAAAAGCCAATGTGCAGCGTTACATATTGTACCGTACAATATAGTAGGTCTTCTGCACTATTCCGTCTATCGAGCTGTAAATTTCTAGAGCATTTGTGGTTTCTGTTCGAAATAAATGTAGCCTACTGTCAAACTTAATCATTTGAACTTGAAAACAATAAGAAAAAATAAAGTCTGATCTCTCAAAACCACCATTTTCAATCTTTAAACACCATCTTCTGTTAAATTTTAGTGTTCATAACAATTCCCTGTTTGAATAGAATTGCTTTCAATTTTACATTTCTGTTAGAAAACAACGAGTATTCACTTACATTCATTATGAATAATATCTGTCCCAGCAACTTTCAACACAGAACTGATGTTCTATCACAATAAAAATATATAAAGTGATTATTTAAGAGTGGTTACGTCAAACGGGCAAATGCAAACCAAATAATTAACAAAATTCCAGCCATCATTACATACAAAACATGGTGCTTAAAAGTGACAGATATTTCGTAGAGGTGCATGATATTAATAGGTTAGCTGAGCTAATGGCGATAAAAATATTTTCGGTTTTCGATCGTGTCCGTTTCCAAGCAAGTGAAAAGCACGATAAAAATACAAACGGCAGAAAGAAGTTAAAAGCCTGGGGGTATTTTACGATTACGGAAAAAGACTGCAAAAGTCGTCATTATTGCGCAATTTGCTGTTATTACTCTTAAACACCATGGGTATTTATTTCTATCACACGTCTAGACAGACGATTATCATGCCGTTGACAGATGAATGAATGAATGCCATTTACACGAACAAACCCATATCACGGTATCATTAGCACAAACTTTTAGTGTGCTAATGAATCAAATTGTCACCCAGCTTTGTTTGTTTCGTTTCCTTAATGCAAGCTAATCCGTTCTGCACACGTCGGTTAATATTTCGAGGCGATTAATGCTGCTGTTGGTTGGCTTTTTGCTTGCTCACATTTAGAGGGAAAGAAAAACAAACGAATGGACTATTTTAACCGCCACCAAATGTACTCAAGAAATAGCCTATACGATATTGAGGAAGTTATAAAGTCCACTTGTTTGATCTTTGAAATTTGGTTCGCATGACGTCATGGCATCAATAGCCATTTGCATCTCTTTCGAGTATTTTATAACTTCAAGCACCTGCCCTTCATATTGCCTGAAATCACTTACAGATCTCGACAAATGTTTCATAAGATTTAAAGTAAATTTGTCCCTAAGGTGGACGCAGCTGATAAAATAAAATTCATCTCGTGTATATTTTGTGATCTCTGAAGGGATTAAATGTCGTCAGCAACATTTAGGTTGAAATTTCCTTTGCAGGATCATATGTTTACAGAAAAGCGATAATTTTTGCTTTTGGGGTACTCATCATTAGCCTACGTAGCTGACCGTGCTTCCTTAATAGAAGAGAATATCACTTTATTAATCCATCACTAGCAATCCTTTCTATATACCTG
Source organism: Holothuria glaberrima (assembly GCA_009936505.3). Lineage (NCBI taxonomy): Eukaryota > Metazoa > Echinodermata > Holothuroidea > Aspidochirotida > Holothuriidae > Holothuria > Holothuria glaberrima. The sequence goes on from WURT03660449.1 coordinate 1,844, forward strand.
TTCCGAGGGATCCTTTGGTTTGTGAAACCAGGGTCCCCAAGGTGACGCGTTGAAAGGGGAGGGGCAAGGAAGGAGCACGAGTACTTCAGCAGTTTTTGCTCAGTTGGGGTACTTGATAAAAACTGAGCAAAATCGGCAGAAGAAAACTAATTTGTTAGGAGGTAATTGTAACTTTCCCTACCCTTAAAATTTCGAAATTTCTACGCACGCCGCTGCTTATATTAGTTGCTTGGCATGCTTGCTCATCCAACACCCACATGGCAGTATATCAAAATGAATAAAAATAAAAAAAAACTGTAAACAAGGCCATTAAATTTGTTCTTCGTTTTCTCAACATACTTAAAAGAAAGTTTCTCAGAACACGCCTTGAGCCTATACAGAAAACGTCATCGACCGTAAACACCTAAAAAAATATATATATGCAAAGCTGCCTCCATTTCTCTCAACAGCTATGAAAAAATTAATATCTTTGCTAGTTTACCAGATCGCGGAGGTATTAAGAGGGATTTTGTATTTATATATTTATTAAGTCATTAATTTTGGGTGTCATTTTCGTCCTACAGCTGAGGTATTTCTTTCAAATCGCTAAAAACTTTGCAAGCACGAAAGTGCTGGTTTTCCCGCATAATAACATCGCAGTGGGAAGATAGAACAGTGTGAGAAATGCACTGCCAAAGGCGTGAATCCCGTGAAGTTTAATTACACCCAGGGGCGCGGATCGTTTTTATCAAATGTAGGAGGGCACAGCTTTTCTAGAAAAAGAAACCGGGATGAGAAATGTGCTTTTAACAGGCAAATGATATACAAGCTCCCCGAGCATATTTTCGGGCAACATAACGATTAATAAGATTATTTACGCATGGTACAATATATTTCACTCATGGTAAAAGTATGCGTATATTTCAAGAGAAGCTTTGTACTTCTTCTATCGCAATTTTCCTATCATATGTTAATGCTGTTTCTAACTCGCCACAAAAATTAGTACTGTATAACTTTGTGCCACACCCTCCAGACCTCTGCTCAGTGTTTGATCTCTTCCTATAAAATTGAATAGCAGCAATTGTTATGCAATAATTTTTGCATAACAGTTCTCCAATATTTGAGTAGCAGTTTTGTAATTGCTAAAAAATGGGCCAAGTCATGATGTAGCAATGAAAGTGAAATAACTAATGTATTTATTGATTCGAGCTGCATTCATCTTATTAGATTTGGGGAAATGCATTCTCATTTTCAGTATTTTTGTTTATTATCCCCTCATAATCCTCATTGCAGATTACCATCTATTAATCATCATTGAGTGTTGTGTTAGCCACTTGGCCAAGGCAAAATGCCAGTCTGCCATTCAGTGCTCCAACTCTTGTCGTGCTTCGTAAATTGAACCCGAGTATGCTGCTGTGATCAAGACAACCATGAATTATCATGTCGATGTGGTTAATAAATTGAAATCCTTTAGAAATGAAAAAAATACAGCCACAATCATGCTACATCCCCATCCCCATCCTATATAACGGAATAGGCTCCAAATTTGCCTATACTACAATGTGTTAGGTTGTAAATTGCACTATTCACATGTATAAATGGATCAAAATGAAACTAGATATCGTTTAAAGATCTTCTGACTGGATTTCTTTTAGTATTTAGTGTAATGGATGCCTACTATTTTGGGGGATTCTGATCACCAGGACTGAGTTCTGAGAATGTGATCCCAAATCGGACTAGAATTTTGCATCGCACAATGTGCGACGCAGTCCTAGAAAGGTCTCGCAGTTCCTTCACTTTGAATCGCATTTCGCGATGATACCGGGGATGTCGAACACTCCCTCTGCATATGAACTCATTTGCAACATATTAGCCGTGCTCCCATTTGAATGAGTGCGGTAGGTCAACTCAACAACACAATGCGCAAGCATGAAAAAGGTCACCAATATTTACAAGGCGGCTTGCCAATTCGTCACGTAGTGTACCACACAAACACGCCGGGAAGGAATAAAGCCTCGCTCCCATGAGCATTACGGGCGCCGAACACCAAATCTACGGGCGATCTACGGAGTGAATCGTACGAATACTCAAGGCACATGCAATATTGCAAATTCTAGTTTCAGTCTCCGAATTAATGTCAATGGAGGTCAGTTGAAGATGCCCAGGCCCGTAGCCAGGCGGGGGAACGAGGGGATGCCGTGCCCCCGTGCCGACCGCTGTGCCCCAAATCGAAAATAAAATTTCTACTTCCTGTGAACGGTGACCCGTCATGCTTCTAGGCGATTAATCAGAAACATTTAAAACGATCCCAAAGGCATTTAAAGATGAACTTAGGCCTATTTTGTTCTCTGTAACATTTTTTCTGTAATTACAAAGATTTTGGCGCACTGCGCGGGCTTGCATCTCCAGTTCTATTTTGCTGTACCGCCCACCTGTTCCAAACAATGTTGGTTCATTCAACCTTAAAGGTCTCACAAACTGAGCCGTAAAACCTCATCTAACTTTATTGTAGGCGTGATCCTGAAGGAACACAAAATTGCATCGATGCGAAATTATACCCTCCTTTACCTTCCCCTTTGGAAAATTCTTAGTTAGGATTCGCCATCGTGCCAAACATATCTTGAAAGAAAATTAAAAGTGTCACTATGCCGAGCCCAGACGTGGCGCCAAGTTGAAGTGGGTGAATGGGGGAGGCTTCCCAGATCAGGGACATTTTTTCATTTTCACAGGGGGCAAAATGGGTAAGATAAAGTATGTAACGAGACGACAACCAGACGCCCAGACAAACTTCTTGGTTTTGCTCTTAAGGGCGAATTTTTTAATTAATAGCAACAAATTTCCAGCTTCTCTTAATAAAAACAAAACTTTGTTTATTAGAATCCTAACTTTTGGTGAGCTTTGCGCGCCTAAAATTTCGCATTCTCCAGCCTTTCGGCAACTCGTCTTATCTCTGTGGTCTTAAAGTTACTGGCCCCCGTCGGGGAGCGTGGCCATAGCTGTCGGGCAAATCTCCCCACCACCCCCTGACTGAGGCTGTGTGCAGGTTTACCATGGCCAATTATTTAACTGCAAAATTTAGGGGCGCTTCGTGTGCAATCCTTACAATCGACGATGTATTACTTATGAACATAAATTGGCACAAAATACCAGTGCATCATTCCAGCCAAAACGAGTACCAGAACTCAAAATTAGAAGGCTGATATCAAGAGGGTTTTCATGAAGCAATCAAATACCTTAAGTAATATTCGTACCATGCCGGTGATAACTCTATGGTTTGAGGCTAAATTTACTCGTACCACAAATGTATGTTAAAAATACTTTTTCTTCTATGGTAACTCTGCAGTCCATCCTGTTACAAGTTATTTCATCAAAATTAAAGTAAGTTGTGATAATTGTGAACTAAATTGTGACCTGTGGAGAGCTTGGTGAACTCTCAGTGTAATTCGGAAGTAGGCCCAACGCTCCATGATATTGTTCCCATTTTGTTAATGCCGCAAACATTTCGGGGATTTTCCCCCTGGATCGTACCAAAGTTAAACTGTACCAGTCACCAGGGCCTTATGGAAGCCTACGTTCCCCCACCGTTCGCAAATCATTCAACTCTTCACCTGCGCTACCGGAGCTAAAGAAACATCATGATCATAGCCATGTTCTATTCACTTGTGCAAGGAGATTCCACGTCTTTGTATTGCAAGAGGAGGGAAAATTTTAGCGCGCTTAGCGCACATGTGCTAACGTAGCACCCAACGATTCTTAAAGCTATCTGTGGTGAGCTTAAGATATTATCCCCTGTGGTTCCCCCAAACAGCCATCATGTGGTTGCACCACTGGCTACAAACATTATTTTCTTCGGTGCCCCCTTTGTGGTGCCGGTTCCTCCCCCCCCCCCTTGATTTGAAAATTCCTGTCTACGGGCCTGAACATGCCTCTAATCCCTTCACAACGATTGCGCTATGTTCACTGTATTGTGTATTCTCCTGTTGTGTGGTTGGAGAATGGAATAATTTTGCTAGTTTGTTTGATGTGGATTTACTGAGACTCGTGCATGTGAACCAGTTCACGTCGTCGTGGCGCCCGTAGGACAGTTTCAGCGTCGGGCGGGCTCCGTACGAACTTCTTAGGGGGCCCGTAAGGTTCTTAAAAAAATCCTAAAATGCTCGCACGGCGCCCTTGTGGTAAACCTAAGTGAGCTAGAATATTAAATTTGTAAGGACCCGAATGGGGTCTTGCGGGCCCGTAAACTGTCCGGACACCTTGTGAGCGCAACCCCCGTACGATTTGATCGTACAAGAAATAGTACGGCCCCGTAGCATCTTTAAAATAGTGCGGGCATCCAAATCGTACGGTATCCGCAGAGCTCATGGGAGCTAGGCTTAAGGCGAAGATGCGGAGTCACTTGATCTACCTATTGTGTTCACATTACAAATCTTGATCCAGCGCGGTCGGTCTGATCTACCCCGGTGCGTCGATCAAAATCGGCGGATTTTGAGCTTGAATACAATGCCTTACCTGACTCTTCTATTAGATTTTTTACATGAGAATCAGGTGTGGAGTCTGGGGACCCAGGCTCAATGAGACTCAATGGGGGAGGGATAACTTTGCAAAGGTGAAGTTCGAACCTACAAGCGACGGATGCATGAAGCCTCAACGTATGGAGAAGGGGCTGTAGAAAATTTTGAAAAAGACACTGTTAAGTCGTAATGCCTGCCATCTGGCAAAAGTACCGGATTTAACTCGTATGGGACCCTTTCACGATTAGGCCCACTACCTAAGCGGGACGCCACCATAGCTTTGCGCGTAGCGTGCAAGAAACTTTTGGCCGAAAATACTTCCCAGATCGCTAGAAATGACCCTTCCCAGGCCTTGCAAGTTGCATCTAAACATTTTCAATTTTGAAATCTCATGTTCTGAAATTTGATTATTGTCACAATTAATAAGTAAAGTTTTTTTTTCGTTGCTTTTTCTAATGCCTCTCCAGGAATCAATATTCTGTTTTCCGTATGAAAAATATATTCCCGCAAATTTTCCTTCTTCCAAATATCTAATGAGGGAATGCATTTACTTCTGTTTCAGTTGAACGTTGAACCCATCATGGAATGGGCTTTCTTCTTGCTTTGTCTTTACAAACTGACTGATGATGTCATCAACGTCGATGGTTTTGAGAACGTCGGGTTCCATAGCAAATGATGCTGAGACTGATGAGCCTAGATTAGCCCATCACTGAACGGAGGAGACTCTTTACCAGCTTGAGTCGATAAAACGATCGCTGGTTGATAGCTAGAACGTCATCCAATTAAATATCTATAGGGATGCCAACTTGTTTTGTACAAAACCGACAGAATTCATATTTGCAAACACTGAATTCATGGGGTTTGTGGCGTCACGTGGGTGTGTGTCAAGTTACGCAAATGCCGTAGAATAAAGACCATGCATCCTTATAGGTCCCATGTATTTATGGAAAGACAACTTTTGTTCAGTGTGGAGTTCCCAACAAAGGTCCGTATTTTACATGTTGACCATCGACGGACGGACGATAAGGCATCTTATGTCTCCATTTTTTGGACACCTAAATGTAGGGGCCCTCAAATGCGGGGGCCCGGGCCTGGGCCCCGGTCGGTCCCGCCGTAAATCTGGCACTGATTGGCAATCAAAATACATATACAACATACATAAACTTGTAGTACAGCTTTGGAATAGTTTTAAAAAAAAAAAAACTTAGAGCACCAGTGGTGCAGTAGCTCGAATAAATTTAAAAAGCTAGTTTTAAAGCAATAGATGCATTGAAGTGTCAGTGATTATACTACAAGGAAGTCCTATTTTCTAGAAAAGTAGTTGTCATATTTGGACAATTTTTGCCAATTTTTCATAAAATGGCACGTAGAGCCCAAATGGGACCCTGGACCCCAAATTCCTGTACAACCGGAATGGCCCATGAATTTTTCATAAAATAGCCCATAGGCCCAAATGGGACCCTGGACCCAAAATTCCTGTGCACCCCAAATGGCGCATGACCCAAGAAACATTGCATCCAAGTTTCAATCCACCAAAGCATGTAGGAGATGCATTTGCACATTTTTCATAAATATGGCCTACAGGGCTCAAATGGGACCATAGACCCAAAATTCCTGTATAACCTGAATTGCCCATGACCCAAGGAAACTTGTGTCCAAGTTTCAAGAAAATCCATCAAAGTATGTAAGAGGTGATAAATTTGCCAATTTTTCATAAAATGGCCCATAGGGCCCAAATGGGACCTTGGACCCCAATTTCCTGTACAACCCGAAGGTCCATGACCCTAGGAACATTGTGTCTAAGTTTCAAGAAAATCCATTAAGGCATGTAGGGTGAGATGCATTTTGTGAGGACAGACATGATAGAGTGACGTTGGCAGATCACAAAAGCGGAAGCAGCTTATAGCTTTGAGCAACTGTGGAGAGACATGATAGATAGACAGAACCTGAATACTGTGTGAAGTACTGTCACTTGACCTCTTAACTTTTCCCATACTCTGACAATGCACACACAGTGAAAATACCCAATGAATATACCCATTAAGTAGCTCCCTTTAAACTAACCTTAACAACCTCACAGGAGTGACCTCTTGTACACAGACAGTTTTAAAGGGAGTGCAGTATAAAGAAAAGTAGGTAGTTAACTGTTTTTGTGAGACTGGTAAAAATAGAGGGGTGGCACAAAATTGCAGGTTAGAAAGGTATCAAAAGTATTCTTCATCCCAAATTGGAGAAGTAATTTGTAATCTGCACATGCCAGTCGTCCTTCTGAGCAATTTTGGAGATAATTTGGTAATGCATCTAGGAGAAAATAGCATTTCAAAATATTTACAACTATGGCCTCAAATGACCCTTGGATGACCTTTGACCTACATTTTTACACCCAGCTGGAAGCCCTTCAAAAGTTGATTAACTAAACCGTATTTGGTAAATATCGGACTCACAGGGGTAAAGCAATACCATATCAAAGATATTTTGACCTTTTGACCTCTATTGACTTCGTATGACCTTGGAGCAAAATTCTATGTACAACCCTACAGAACAACTATGTAAGAAATATTATGGCCAACTTTCAGGAACATACAACGTTATTTGTGGGAAGAGATACGTTTTGAAGATATTCACATAACGGCCTTTAATGACCCCTAAATGACCTTTGACCTCAACTTCTTGAATGTAACAGGTATGTGTGCGAGTTTTGTTAAAATCCTTTGACGAATGTGCGCCCGAGCATTAAAGGCAATTGTGGACAGACGTGATAGATAGATAGATAAACAGACAGACAGACAGACAGTCATACAGACAGGCAGACAGACAGGCAGAGTGACGGTGGCGGATCACAATAGCTCAAACAGCTCTTGGAGCTGGTTTGAGGTAATTAAAGGCGAAAAAGAGTAGGAATTTGGCTGGAAACGGAACTGCCCCCTCTGAACTTACGCCTGATACTTACCCTATTACACTGATATACTTATATTATTACGTCTTTTGTTTGTGCTTGCAATCATTACCAACTTATGGAAAATTCTTGTCCTAATTCTTGCAGAAAGTCCTCATCGCAACGGCACTCGCACAGCGCAGCGGATATCGAATAGGTTATTTACTTTGATTAGCACGAGAACACTCACAGCGTGTGTGTGTATGTATGTGTGTATGTGTGTTTGCGAGCATAGCTTTCCGATTACGTAACAGGTGTGCGTCACTGGGATTGATATTCATGAGGGCAAAATTTCCAGAAAAAGTCCCTTGATTGGAAGGCATTTTACGAGATGTTCCCCTGCACCAATAGTAACCTGTATTATATCATCAGAAAGAGAACAAAATGGTCTTTGTTTTAAGATGCGAGATGGCTATACAGCGCACACTATTGACAGCACTGACAAAAGTGCAACAACCCCGTGTCTGACACTGCTCTCTACCATTGAAAAAGGGTGATTATTGGCAAAAACAGGGCATAAATTTGCTTGATTAACGAGAACTTCCCGAATAAATATAGAGTTGAAACCTTCATCACTAGAAAGAGGACAAATTATTTAGTCAAATGCAGTGCAAGCTGGTTGAATATATCAAATAGTTTCTGAATAAGAGGCAAAACTTTGTCAAAAGTACAAAATTTTTTATAGGATTTCACGTGCTTAATTAAAGGGAGGAGGCCGTCGCCCCCAATTTGTTTTCAAAAATTTGCTAAATCTTACATATCTCCTCTTATTTCTCGCACAAGTGCTTTTTGTAATGTTTCCTGATAAAATCATTGAATATCAGGGCTGTAATCGAGTCCACCTAACCCAATACCGGGCCAATTCCGGGTCCAGTGGCCACCATTCTGGGCCAATTCCGAGTCCAGTACCCTCCGATTCCGAACCAATTCCCATTCCAGGTTTTCCAATTCCGGGCCAATTCCGAGTCCGGCCATTTGATTGTGTAGCGCCACATACAATGCTTTTTGTACTGTTTACAATTACACGTAGGACGAAAACGGGCATATTTCGGGAGTTAGTTTCAAACTCCTCCTGATTCTGTATTTTAGGTTGACTGTCGGTGACCATGTACTTGTTAAATTGTGCACCAACAATAATGTTGACTCGGCTCATTAATGAAACTTTCGTTTTTGTGGACTCGACTGGAATCGGCTCCGAGTCCGAGTACAGCTGAGCCCATTCCGGGCCAATTCCGATTCCGTGACCTCCTATTCCGGGCCAATTTCGAGTCCGGCGAAAAATAAACTGGAGTCCGGAATCGAGTCCGGACTCGGATGTTACAGCCCTGTTGAATATTGAAAGTAAAACAAGGAATTATTCAGCATAAATTTAAGAAATAAGTGGCAAAAATATTGTCACATCATTGATCTGAGCCATTCCTGAACTAGTGTACCGGGGTACACTAACTCAAATTGGGGGGACTGCATTTTCCCTTTAAGGTAATCAATAGCGGCGAAGTGAGCATATGCAGTAAAGTTTTCCATATGGGTTCATAATCATATTCACCTGATCTTCATGTCGGGTTGATTTCGAGTGACCAGACTTCTGTGTATTTGCTACAAACCAAACCTAACACAACACTCCATGAAGCTCCATGGGAATAGCCTGCACCGTCCAGGGAGATGATGGATTCGCTGTCTAATGTAAGTGATAACATACCTGATAGTTGGAAAGTTCTTGAACAGATGCTGAATGAAATCTTCGAAATAAGTCTTGGCGATATCGTGTTGATTTACAAAACGTCCAATTGATTTTTATGTACGTGATCGTGGGTACTTAATGTTGCCAAAGCGTTTACTTCTTTTTTTCATAAAGCGGACACTTTTTCTCACATGCTAGATACTTTGAACCCTACTGGCGTATTTTGTACCCAGATTGCGTAGTTTGTAAGTAATGTGGGTAGTTTTTAACCAGGACGACGACTCGTGATAGGTAGTATAGGGGATGTGTCAGACCAAACGATTCAACCCCGAAGGTGCCGAAGGGGCCGGTGTGCTCAAGGGGCTGAGAGACTTTGATGGCCTGGTCCATAGTGCAAGCGCAACGCACCAGCGAGAGACCAGGGAAAGATTGCCCAAAATTTCAGGGATATTTAACATTATAAGCATCTATAGAATTTAGCACTCAACCAGCTTCAAATGACATTAGATTCGCATTTAACTGGACCGCGATATGTTAAAATCTTTAGGAAACACAAAATGCGTCTACTACGAGATGTCCAGTGGGGCCTTCCCGGAAAGTCTAGTAAAAAAGCCCTCACATCGTGTCTCCGGGTTCCGAGGACCTTCTCTCATCGTAGAAAGTAAATTATAAAATGTGGGGCTCGGACCTTAATCAAAGAAAGGTTTATTTAATGGGCACAGTGATTCGGTGCTGAAGGCCCGTCATGCGATAACAGATGATTACAAAAATACGTTTAGAAAGTGCAAAGGTTGTTTGGTACCCGGGCCTTCACAGGCCTAGCGCAAGGGTGCTACGTAAACCTAGCCCGCACCATGGATTCACGCCTAAAGCTTGCACAATGTGGCTTCAGTGTCTTGGTTTCACTGAAGATTGTATTCTCAACGTGTTGCGATTCCCTTACCAAAGGCAGAGTTGCAGATTTCCTTATAACGTCATCGGTTTCAGTTCCTTCGGCTTGCGACTCGAGTGGGCAGCAGCCAAGCATTGCTGTCTTCTCCCATTCCCCTCGCAAATCAAAACTGAATTGTGAAATGTTTCCCGAAGGATTTGGGAAATGAGGATTGCGAACTAAATTTCTCACCCAAACTGCCAACATTTTAGTTGAGTACGTCTCTCTCCCGAACCGTCTTCTCGTCTTCCGAATGTAAGTCACTACTAGCCAGATTTCTGTTGAAGCGCAATGTGTATTGCGTAACGATTATTTGGGCATCCTGGAAATTGTACACCAGAGCAAGCAAAATAACCACTACTTCAATTTTAAAGTAGAAACCGATATATGACCTCTCACAGCCGCAGCGAACAAAGCTTTTTGTCACTATGACAGAACTATCAACATGTATCGGCAGCAAAACAGAATGGCGTTATGCCACTATGAGCCACTGTGCAGACTTAGAAGAAAAATACGTCAAAGAGTGTCATCGGATTCAGATACTGTACACGTCGGCATGGTCGGGAAAAGGAGTGCTGACCAAAATCACAGTCAACATTATAATGAACGAACTTACAGTTGTTTTGCAAGGTCAGCATCGGACGACTACATCGGTATTCCCTTCGGGAAAACAAAAAGGTGTCAAACTGTGTCTTGTAACAACGTGTGATTAAACGTGAAAAATTAAAGAAAACACGCGTGTGCCTGGGTGGCAAGCATATTTGGAACCCTCTGGACATGGGTTTGACACAGGTTACCACGCTTTTCCTGCCTTTAATTTCAGTCAAGCCACAGGTTTTGTCTCAGAATTCTTTGTTAACATTGGTTTTAATTACCACATTTTTTGCATGTGAAACCTGTGGCAAACCTGTGGCAATCCTGCGGTAAAGTGTGGAAACTGGCCAACCTGTGTCAATGTGAAGGGAAAGCGCGGGTGTCACGCAAAATATCAGTGATTACCCATAGCATTCAGACCCAAGTGAAAACTTATGAATATTTTGAACTGATTGCCATGCTGTATGGAATGCGCTAAAATGCTGTTTTGCACACCCCATTCACCATTCTGTTGTCAAGGTGGAATACATCATGTAAGTTGAAAACCAACCCTATCGCTCAAGGCCGTTGCAAATGCAAGAAGCCTTGAAATGCTTTGGAGGCTCTCTGTATCAATGGATTATGGTGTTTTCGGGTTCACTTTTTTTCCCTGAACCGCACATTCATAATTGCCAAAACGAGGAGAGTCGGTAACGGCTGACCATTTTTTAAGGGAGACAAATTCGTCATGACAAAGCTCCAACCGCACCTGATAATAAGACATTAATGAACGATTTGTGCGCGCAAAGCGCGCCGAAAACTGGTTTAAAATTACTCACAAAGAAATATATAGAAATTACATATAAACATTCTGGCGACGTTTTACTTTATTGTACATAACAGAAACTTGATGTGGCGTGCTGGTATGATTTACAGGGGGTATATAGTATATGGTATCGGTCTTCGAATCCCATAGGTTGAATACATTATCCCACTCCTATGGGATCGCCGTCCACGTTTTTAAACCTACCAGGTAGTTTTTCTTATTTGACCTGCGTGGGTAATTAAACACTCAAACGAAAATACATTTTACACAACCAGAACATTTCTTCCCGCTTAAAGCTTTTCCTAAGTTTCATCCAACCAAGCACGTTCTTTTACAAAAGGGAAAAAATGAAAGAATAAGAAAAAAAGGATTTAATGTCACGTAGCTACAGCCAAGTTGGTAAATTTGAGGAATATACAAAACTTGTTACACACAGATTCGTCATTGAAAACAGTGGGAGGGGATTTGCACTTTCATGATGAAACGATTTGTCCTTCCTTGTAATGGCCGCGTTACCTTGAAAACCAAGCCAACTTGAAGCAAAAATTATATTTTTGTCACAATCTTACAAAAATACGATCACATTTTTGCCATGGTAATAACACGCAAATAGTAGGATGTTTTACTTTGTTTCGCACGATGGATTAAGAGTCGTTGCAAAGTGAGATTTTCGTCGTTTTTAATTAAGAAATTGAGTGCTGACGAGATAATTCCTACAAAATTAACCTTTAGTCGACCAGTCTCTGAATATATTTATAGTCAATAAACCTCGACAAAAAAAAGGAAAAAAAAAATAAAAAAAGAGTCAGAGTGTAAGTAAACACCTTATTTTTTCAAACAAGGGCTCGGTGCCCCTACAATTGCTTTGGTACATGTCGAAAGTAACTTCACGAGTAAAATAATCCTTACAGTCGGGAAGTTCAAATACAAAGAACAGGGAAATGAAAAACGATTGCTTTCCGTCAACACGTTCACGGAGGCAATAAACGTCATGCATAACGTCACTTATCGAATTGAAAGCAATTCGAGCGGAATTGTTACGTCAGACTGCGGTGCTTCCTCTTGAGGTTATGGCTCATCAGACGCTACAGTTGTTCATTCTATACAACTATTTTGGGTGTGACATTACAAATACTTTAAACATTAACCCTATATCCGCCGTCCCTGTTGGCTTTCCAAAGTCGTGAATTGGCAACTAAATGACAGATCACTCTGTCAATCAAGGTATGATAAAACTTGAAATAAAATTCTGAGCGTGTTTTAAAATATCTTTAGACATACTTGAACCTCTGTTTACAAGATTCAGACAAATCACAGACGTGAGAGTCAGACATACATGTAGGATGGGAGCTGGATGTCTTTGTTACGCAATACCTGTTTAATCGTGTTCATCGTGGGTAAATCGGAAGAAAAAAACTTCATTTCAAAAGTTCCGTTCTGGATCAGTATAAAAGAAGAAATTTGGATGTAAGTGCCAGCCCACGTGATAGTTGATTGTGGACGATGTGAGGCTTCACGGACTAATTTTAAGTTAATACATTTTGCCTTTACCAGAGAGTTTCCGTGATATCGAAAAATGCCAAATGGAAATTCCACAAGTGTCCATAGACAAAGTATAGCGGACCCGCTCCTTACTTAATTCCACAAAACAGGTATCCGTCTCGTTTAGAATAAGGCAAGCAGAATATTTCACGTAGAGCTGGCCAATGTCACGGTGAATTCCCCTAGTTCCTGATGTTGACTTCGTGAGGGTCAGCAAAGTAGCTTTTACTTTGTTATATCTATTACAAAATCTTGAAAAGTAAACAGTTCATTCCAGCTTCTTACATCTACAACCTAACGTTTCATAACATGTTGATGTCATTTCTATACATAACATACCTAAACACGTTAACAGTCAATTACAATTTGTATATCAATAACATGAAAAACATGAAATACTTAAGGCAAAAACATACAGCAAACGGGTAAGTACAGCTTGATGTTATCTTTAACATAACGGTATATAAACGTAGTTGTATCTATAATATAACACTACACGACACCTTGTTATATAAAAATTTCACATCACGCGTCGTTGTCAAATAAACAGCTAATTACAACTTGTTATATCGATCACATAACGTTACATAAATTCTGCTGTAGGCTATAACAAGTTTTATCTTTAACCTGATAACATACCTTTAAAAACTTTACATTCCGCGTCGTCATGAAGTAAACCTTTAATAAGGCATAAACTTTCTTTGTCTACAACTTAACTTCATAACTCCTCGCTATTTCTGTAACATAACTAAAAGAAAATCGTGCTTCATCATGAAGTTGTGGTATAAACAATTGTGCCTCTTCAACTTGCAGACAAAAAAATTCTTTAGGCCTAGGCCTTCTTTGTTTAGCCTTTTTTCATATGAGTAGGTTCTGCTGGTGAGTGGTAAAAGGGGTAAATAGAGTATCTGGAACTGCGTTGACTTTTTAACAAGGTTTTGTAACTCGATAAAGGAATCTCCCTCTCCCCCGGGATCGCTGCCCATGCCCATACCAGTGCTGTGGATAGGCTGACTTCAGTACAACCATACCTATTTCCATAAGTGGTCAACAGTTTACCACCATCTGAAATTCCTGATGGTAGCGAGACTGTTGTTAGCACACACATATGGCTCATGTAATAGGTGTCAATCGGGGAGACGTGTTTAAACGGTGGAAATGTGGATATCCACACTTGGAGGTGTATCCACACTGCTAGGGAAAACAAAAGCTCGTCCCTGATTTATACTTATTACACGCATGCACACACACCTAACTGCACAGTGTGTTTCCTGCCGATGATAGGTTCACGACATGGTAAATGGGTGAAACATCACAAATGCTTCAAAATTAATAGGGCGTATTCTTGAAACTTGCAAAATCAAATTTCATGGCAAATTTTGCATTTGCCAATTGGGGATATCCACACTTTCTGGGATATCCACACTTCATTCAAGGGGAAAAGACACTCATGTCCCCGATTTACACCTATGTAGGCCTACATACGTACGCATGATAACAGATATGAGAAACATATAAAGCCCTTTAACTTATTTTATTTTCATACCTGATACATCGTTGTACACGGTATATTCATCGGTCGACAATTTCTACTGATTTGCAAAATGACCTTCCTTAGCATGGTAACGGAAAAACAAAAAGAAAATATTTTTTAAACTCCAGGCTCTTAAAGTAGAACGGTCTAAATGTAACTTTTGCATGTGCAGCACATTGCCGACATCCAGAACCAAAAATTCTAATTACAAATTTTAAGAGAAACTTCACTGCTACATTTCACGAGTGATTGGTTTTCTACACTTTTAAAAGTCATTAGCGGATGATCAGTTCCGACACTTAATCGTGTTGCTGTATTTGAAAATAGCGTAGGCTACATTATTGAAATTTAATTACAAACGCATGTAAAATTATCTTTGCTTGAGAAACTTATCACTTGTAGCTTTAGAACCTTCGATTTCTTTTCAACAACGTCGTGATTAGGAAGGTTTCTACTAATCACCCAAAAGTTCGATGGATTTTTACCTTCGAAAAAGGTCTAAGTGTTCCAAAAATACTAGTTTGCAAAAGCTAATGTCAAAAAAGCTTCTACTGCTTACAGTAAGTCAATATTTATATTGAATAATGACTTTTTCCGGAAGGTTGGTTACGTGAAGATAAGTATGCAGAGAAGCGATTACTAAATGTAACCGATGTTGAACTGAAGTGGAATATTTGTGTGGGAAATTAGCCTTTAAAATTCGTTTGTAGAGCTTTTATGTCGTCAAGGGTGTGTGGCACCCACAACCCCCAAACGACGGACTCAAATGACCTGACAGGCACCCCTTTTAGCTTTTGATCGTACTTCAACCTACGTGCCATTTTTGAAAATGTTTTCCAGTAAGCGTAACACGATTTAGTAATGATCATTTTTTGAGTAATAGTGTACAAATACTCAAAATGCGGTCAGTATTGTCACTTTATGGTAAACGATGAAGGGAAGGATCATCTCAAGCAAATCTAGGAGGCATTTTTATTCAAAAAATTCTTTTGTGCTGCGCACCAACCTATCTTAACGCTTTTCCTAGGTCAAGTGCATGCGTGCAACTTGCAGCTGGTGGATATGTCTTTTCACCTTTCTGCGTCCCCCGAAGCAATATCAAATTTTCTGTAACTGCGGTCCTGTCTTTACTTTTTGGCTGGAATTTGAAGTTGACATTCTTTCTGGTTCAAATGGCCATATACATTAAGAATCACATCAGGCGTGTGTGACGTGGTAAAGGGCAGTTGATGAGCAGGTGTCAGTATTTCACACAGCGAGAGTGTTCAAATGGGAGCTGGATGCCAGCTCCTGGTTCGCGACAATTTATCGCGACCATACCGAATTTATTGATGATTGTTTAAAACATTGTATGGACCAACCATCCCTACCATACCCTTCTCAACCATAGACACTATCCCAAATAGCAATTACACAGGATTGTGGGATAAAATTTTGGTGTATGTCATTTTTTGCCACAGTAAAATGCCATTGACAAAACCAACGTGCACCAAAAGTCTGTCCCATAATCCTTTGTAATTGCTATTTGGAAAGGGGTCCATGAAAGAAAAAAAGGAAAAAACAAAAACATTTTTATTCTCTTATGCAAACTTCCCTAGTACTACACCTGGATCCACTTTGTCTCCCTAAATATTTCCAAGCTGGAAATAAAACGGGGTCCACCCGCTATTCACAAGGTTATTTAGTCATAAGGGGCAGTGTTCAAAAGGGTTGTTATTCATAACTTTGCTTTTTGGCAAAAATAAGATTCATATTGTTCATACGGTTCGTTGTTCAGAGAGAAAAATGATAAACCAGAATGCAAAAATGCATTGAGGTTTCGATGAACTCATTTTGGTAGACTTAAGCTATATCCAGAACTACATA
>WURT03660460.1:0-18220 GCA_009936505.3 Holothuria glaberrima
GTTGTCCTAGTATCACGTTGCAAAGCCTGAAAAGGGCCATTTCCAGTGATCTGGGGGTATTTTTGCCAAAATTTTCTTTGCACGCTCCGCGCCAACCGATAGTTAGTCCGCTTAGATAGTGTGTCACTGACAAATTAATATATCCCTCCACGTTAAAAGGCGGATCGCCGCCCATGGTCTCTAATGTACATGTATATATATATATATATATATATATATATACATATATATACTGTGTTAGTAACATGCATGTATAATAAATGTGTATTATGTTTTATTTAAACCATATTATTATAATAATTGTATTTATAAACATAACATGATCTGTTTACCTTAGTTAAACATTAGACTTTTTTGAAAAGTGGGCTTTGTTAATGTAAAGACTGGTATTGAGTTGGTAACCTATGTGGGATAGGTTGTGGCCATACCGGTAATAAGTAGTGTCGGTGAGGGAAAGTTGATTCAGGATGGGAAGGAGGAGGGCCCCATACCCATTTTGCCCGGGGCCCAGTTCATTGTCAGTCCGCCCCTGCTTAGAAGGGCTACGAAACGCCCGTCTTTATTTTTGTTCTGCGCGATGTTCTGGCCGTCTTAACTACATCTATTGCCAGGTACTTTTGCAAAGGGGAGGGAGGGGGTGAGGGGAATGTACTGCAGCGGCATATCCAGGAATTTTCAATAGAAGAGTTGCAAGGTCTGATTGGATGCTGTCCTGGGAAGGGTTGGTTTTCGCCCCTTGGCTCTTCGCCAGAGAGTCGAGGGGACTTTTAAAGAAGATTCCGTGTTTGACATGAATTTAATCGGCGCTCTTCGCCACAGAGTAGAGAGGACTTTGGAAAAGATGTATTGGCACTGATAATATTCGTTGCTCTTCACGTGCTTTTAAACGGATTTGAAGTGTGTGTTCCGTTCGTGTTTGTTCCCAATCACGTAAAAATATGCAAAAACAGAAGATATACGTTGGTTAAGGGTGGAGGGAAGGATTTCATACGAAATCAGCCGGGTCTTTAAAAGTGCAAATTTTTCAATAACCCACCTCACATTTTAGACTGGCAATAAACCACCCGTCTCAGGTTTTTTGAATACCCTTAAGACGGGCAATCATTGCCATCTGCTGAAAAACTCACGACAGTCCCTGTTTCCAACTCCTTTTGTGTTAGTTTCCACGGTAAATTGTGCCTAGTGTGAATGGTATAGGAGTAACTGGACTGAGAGGCTAAAGGATGTATTGGGATGAGATCAGCAACTGTGTGGATTGCCCTCTTGTCAGACTTTTCACCTCAATGAACATTTATCTCTTCATAATATGCATTACAAGAGTTACTGATGTTGTGGGCCAACAAACTATGATTCAGAAGCAAATAATGGGATATCATTCTGAAATAACGTTATTTCTTGGAAAATTACTGTGCATGTGCTGCCTTACTTTGACTCATCTATCATTCTGCATATACAAATATTGGTTTTAAAAATATGAAGGCTTTCTATACAACAAACACAATATTTCCTTTCCAATACATTAGCATATACTTTTGAGTTGTTAAATGTAAAAACTTACGATCAATAGCACCATGTACAATCGTTGATGATGCAACGATCACAAGAGCAGTGATGATCATAATTTTTACTGCCATCCTCTCGCACAAAGTGGTGAAGATGTCCTCCGATATTAGACAAAATCTGTTAAATTATGTTTTAAAATCTCAATAACAAGCTTTCAAATTTTCAAGGATCTTACTAAATAAGAAATATCTGTGTGTTAAGAAATAAATTATGTGAAAATAGTTTCTACACACATAAGTAGTATTGTGTATACACTCTCCGCAACTTTAAACTGCTGTTGCATTTATCAAACAACCTCTTACTTTCCTAAGTAATATCTTTTATGATATTCCGTTACACAAGCATTCCATGTCATAGCTAGGCAAAATTTTTCATGACTAAATTAAACCATTTATTGACTAAAAACCCTTTTTCATGATTTAAAACCCTCGCACAAGATTCAAAGTATGTAAATGACACATGATATCGGTGTCGGTCTTTCAAGTTACTGCCATATGGGAAATATTTTGGGGGAAACAGTAATGTTAACACGGCACAGAAAAAATGATATGACCAACATTTCTTTAGAAGGATTATTGATGAGCCGTCTTTTGACTTGATAAAGAAAGTATGAATTATTTTGTTCTTTCAAAGATCCTAATGGTAAAGGAAGAATGGTTTAAACAAAATGGGCCAAAATCATTAGCTAGCAAACACACCCTTTTGGCTTGCGAGTTAACAATTTTAACACCTGCCAATTTTTCCAAGAGAGTCATGGAAACTTGATACTGCAAATTTTCTTACAATTTAATTACTATTTATTGACAAGAGGGACTTATTTACTATTATTTGTCTCGTAACTCTGGTCATCTCGAGGTTTCCCTCTTATTAGTTTAGCTCCAACAATCAAAATGGTTATTTTTGAATAGCAGCCTAGCGCAGCAGTGGATACCATTCTGCTTATTGTACAACAACGACATTTTAATCAAAAGTGAATTCCATATTGATATTCTTATAATATTATGAGGTGATTTATCACGCGGGAGTTGAATGTAAAAACTCTTCAATTGCAGTAAGCTAGGCCGCTGTTACAAGTTGAAAACACTCCCCAATATATGATTTTATATCATTATTTGGTCATCATTAAATGGAAACACCCTCAACAAAAAACCATGGCAATAGTAATCACAAAATATGAAAAAGAAACATACCTGTACTGCAACAGGTTGTCAGGAGTTATGAGAGCTTATAGTGATGCGAAGTGCTGTGGCGATGTGACAACTAACGGAGTTTAAGATAAGGTTTATGTGCCTTCTCTGATACCTCTCATCAACTGTCTTTCAAACCAGTAAATGTTAAACATGTTCAACGTGTTTACAAGAAAACTTAGGCTCTTATCAAAACCTATCTCTCGGGAACCACCCATATGGCGATGTTGTTCGTCATAAATATGTCACATATTGGAGCTATTACACGTTAGCGCTATCTGGTTATTTCAACTTGAAGCGGCTTTCAGATTATCATTCATTTTTTCATAGTAGCTGAAGAAGAATCAGTTCACATTTCAATCCTAATAACAACCAGGACGCACACTTAAAGTTATAGGGAAGTCAAAACAAAAAGATTTGGGTCATTTTGTACTCTACATTCAAGAGTAAAATCCCCCGTTATTAAGGATTCCTTCGATTTTCTTTACTATTTTCACGGTTCTGAAGATATATCTCTTTAAAGTTTAACGACTTTTTGAAGTAACACGTTACCAATGCAAAACTAACGGTGTGGAGTGTTGCAGGGTGTTAGTACTCCTTTTGTTTACCCTACATAAATCATGTCTTAATTGCTTGCATGTAAGTTACCAGTTTGGTGTTTAACATTGGTATTTGTTAACAGGAAAGCTTATACTACCATTGGGCCTGTAGCCACGGGGGAAACTTCGGGGCTGTGCCCCCAAAATATTTCTGCCCCCCAGATGAAAATTGAAACTGCATAATAATTAATGTCACAACACTTGCGCCCCTAAAAATGTGAAGGTGGCTACGGGCCCGACTACCCTAAATAACCATATCAGTATTACAACTGTTCTGCGCATATGCGCGCGGGTGTTTTAGCTTCCCTACAAAAGCCTCAGTTCTTTTTTTTTGTGCCAATAGAACGCTGTCAGCGCGCTGTATAGAGCAGGTGTGCACATGTATGGACATTCCATAACAAGCGCGCCTATACTGAGCTGTTCAGTGCCAATGTTATTGCGAATGCGAAGCAGTCACCGCGCAGCGCATCATTCACAGTCTGGTCACTGGTCAAACGCGCTGCTCTAGGATCGTAGCACAGGTGTTTGCAATGATGTACCAGTTAAAGTAGGCATGACACGGTCAAATTAACTTTTGTGTATTGCATGATTGGATAAAGTATTGTATAAATATCATTTCACACACAGGTAAAACCGGTGCAATTCGGCATAAATGGAATTTGAGGTAAAATGTACAAAAATCCAATTTCGAAAAATGTCGCACAGGTCACCTGAGTGTCATGACACAATTGGAGGCACAAACACTGTGCTATGTAAAGACGCGTATCTAGACGTGGAGCTTGCTAATACAACGCTGAGATGAAGCTATCTTAGCAACTTCATGAAAAGGCTTACATCACAATACCTGCGCAACATACAGAGCACAACAGCGTGGGCCGAGAGGGGGGCTTTGAGGCATATCATTGGCCATTATGCAGGCGTGCATATTCGCGTGCGTGCTTTAGCTACCCTCAGTTCTGTTTTGTGCCCAAAGAACGCGGTCGGCGCGCTGTACAGAACAGCTATGCACATGTGTAGACAATGCATAACAAGCGCGCCTGTAGACCTTATGCATATGATGTCACAGACAAAGACATTATATCACTGCTCAGTCGTTTTGAAAACAAATAGGCAGGTGAATGTCTTACAAAAGAATTAAAACTTGCTATTTCGGCATTATTGTTAATTTAAGAAGCACCACCCCTCAAAAACTTCCACTTAAATACGAAAATTTGCGCAATCATCGTGGTATTCCACATATGAATACTTGAACATGAACGCACAATGACTGGTTTTACAAGTTCATGGACATTCATTGGTCAGTTTCTATGGTATCTTCAAGTGACGCGCTTTTATATGCGCGTTCAATTTCTCACGCGCTCACAACGGGAAAGCAACTAGCGCGTTCGTTTTCCGAGGACGCAGAAGTGCGCGTCAAGTATTCCGTATAATAAGCACAGAGAAATGTTTTCTGCGGAATCTGCGCGTATGCAACGCTCACGAAGTCACACTATTCTAACAACGGCATTTTCTGTAATGACAGCCTATTATTTATACGCACATCACCGAATAGAAAAGCGCGTATGTCAAATTCACACTTCCGCCCCGATATTTGCGTCTCCATGCGGAGTCACTTTCCGTAACAGTGGGTGCGTTTTTGTCAACTGTTAGTGTTAGTTTTTGATTGACAGGTCTATTGTGACGTCACCCAAACGACGCATTCGCCATGGTAATCATTGATTGCTTACAAACCATGACGTCACTGCGTGTCGGTAAAAGAGTTTATAGGGCGCGCTTACACTGTCGTCATAATGCCAAGTAGATTCCAATTCGTCTACTTTTTGCGTTCAATCGCACAAGCGTTTGCCCGCGTAACACCTAACATGTACGCATGTGTTTTTGCGCATGCTCTATGCCAACCAGTGCCAACCAGTGACGTAACCGTGAACAGCCTAATACAACGTTGAGATGAAGCTATCTTAGCAACTTCATGAAAAGGCTTACATCACAATACCGGCGCAACATACAGAGCACAACAACGTGGGGCGAGAGGAGGGCTTTGAGACATATCATTGGCCAATATGCAGGCGTGCATATGCGCCTTTTTTTTTGGCTACCCTCAGTTCTGTTTTTGTGCACAAAGAACGCGGTCGGCGCAGTGTACAGAACAGCTATGCACATGTGTAGACAATGCATAACAAGCGCGCCTGTAGACCTTATGCACATGATGTCACAGAGCAGAAAACGCCCTCGTTTGAAGGAAAAGCGTGTATCATTGCAAGTAACACCAACAATGCAGACAGCTGATTTGTCAACCAGTCGTGTACGCGCGTAAGCCTTCTACACGTGCGGGCAAAATCTACGCCGTTCGTGCACGTGTGCTTCATTGCTTTCCTCCAAAATGACGTTTGCGTGACGTCAATGCATAAGGTCTATACACAGTGGCCTTTTTATTTGACGGTGTTGTCACCGTCAGTCACATTCTCGTTGACTGTTACGAGTACTCCCATATTCGTCAGAAGTATTACACTGTGCCAAACCTGGAAACATTCGAGCACAATGACCCTTCTCTTGTTCTGGGCTTTCTTAAGGAGAGTAAGCTTTACAGTAAATTTTAACATGACTCCCGTATTTGCTTTTGTCTGGATATTTTAGTGGAATTTTACCACATCTTTTTTACCCCATCTTTTTATACCCACCATTCCCTTTTTTACCTAGTTGACACACTACAACACAATTTGTGATTGTGTGTAGTTAAAACCCATCTAACTAGCTAACTAATTAACTTGAAGGTGTTATGGCGAAGGTGGGTGTTATTGGCACGGACTCCTTGCCCACTAGTTTTCATTCGTCCTATTAGTACGGATTCCATACCAGCAAGATTTGCACTCATCTTATGGAAACTGATTCCGTGCTCGCAAGATTTTTATGTGTCTTATGAACACGGACTCGTGCCCACAAGATTTTCATTCATCTTATGGACACGGATTCAGTACGTGCGCTGCAAGATCTTCTCTTTGCTAATAAGTCCGAAATAAAAGATATGGACAACGACTGCCGTACTTCACTTGCAGATTTTTCAGGTGGTTTGAAGGTGCGGCACTGGCAGCCTTTTATTTTGGGGGTGGGATCTTGGGAGTGGGGCGTTTATAATTTCCTTTTCTTACTGGTATGGCGACCTTTTTAAAATATAATTTGCCAAATTAAGAGCAGTAGTATATGGCACGGACGAATATAAAAATTGAAAAGGGGGGAGTCATGTGATTGCATATCCCCAGTGGCGGCGCTACGTGGGGACATGACTGGGGCATTTGCCCCTCAGATTTTTCCTTACCCCCACAGCTACCCACCCCCCCCCCCCAATTTCCCGCACTACCCTTCCCAATCAGATCTCAGGTTAGTCCTGAGCAGGCCCGTAACCAAGGGGACATTTGGGGTCCAGGATCCATGCTCCTGAGCTTGGTCCCCCTAAGTTCTGCGGGCATAGCCAGGACCCTGTGCAATAGCTTACTTTCAAATTCTGATATTTCCCTCAACACATATAGTGACAAAAGTTTGATTATGATTGTTTCATAGGCTCAATAATGTGGTTTGTGGGTCACAAGTGAAGCTGGCACGTGAAAATTAAGCTCATGATATGAGCGCTCCCAGAAATTATAGAACCTGCAGAAAATCAGAAATTTGAACTACTGAACTACTACCCCAAACTCAGATAATGTCAGTAATAGTTCTCTAAGTCTATATCCTAGCTGCTTATACGTTTCAATGACTATGTTGGTGAGATATTCTGTGAAAATTTATGCTTCTCCATTTAACCAAAACTTATCCATAGGCATAGTAGGCGGGGGCTGAAGCTCCCAACCAAAAATTTCTGTGAAAATTCGGGCAATATGCTGATAATTTTTTCGGGCCCTATACTGAAAGAAAAATCAACAGCGATGATGTAGCTAAAGGAAATCAATAGTTTAAAAAAACTTCCTTGGTACTTAAAGATCTGATTTGAATTGCACATGTATCTATCTATTCGATAATACACCAGTGTTATCCAATGGTTTAACTTATATTTCTATTTTCAGTGGTGTATTTAAGGCCACTGGGCCATGCCCCCCCCCCTCACTGATACAGATTTTTTTTTAATACCCAAAATACATAAATATTTTAACACAAATTTTTACTTCAAAGTAAATGTCGCACCAAATGGCATGTAAGGACACCTAATTTTTCAAAAATTTTCAAAGGGGGAGGGGGGACACCCCTTCCCTTCTAGACCCCTCACAAACAGTCGCCCTCTTACTACGATGTCTTTTGATCCAAACGACGTTGAGCCTCTGACACCCAACCACTTGTTGCTTCTAAAGGGTAAACCAAAACTCCCTCCTGGAACTTTCGTCAGAACAGATAACTACGCACGACGGGATATCACCTGCACAACGTGACAAAAGACGGATTTGCTCCGGGATTCAAACTGCCACCGATGCCAATATGCACAATTTACACCAACTTTCTGGGTTTATCTGTGGTGGGCTTAAGTCATCATCTTCTGTAGTTACCCCATCACCAGCCTCTGCCGGTGCCACCGTGTTTTACGGTATTATATCAACAATACCGCGAAGCTAGGTTGCGTCTTCTTGCCTGCATATTCAAGTGTAATAACATCTTTATTTTGTAAAGACAACTGTTTCCTGTGTATATGTTTTTTTTTTCTTTTTTCGGTCCATTATCATATGTTCTGAGCAATGTCAGCGACAACGATACGTTACTATACATTCCTTTTAACAATTTGACAATTGATAGTTGTATCATGGAGCTACTACGAGTAGTAGCTTCATGGTTGTTTAGCTTTCAAGTGTTTGACCTCTCTAATTTATGTAACAAATGCGTAACTATTCATTCATTAATTTGTGCATTCTCTCCAAGTTGATGGAACTGAAGAAACGAGATGGAGAAAAGTTGGTCATCTGGTCCGTCTACATGTAGCCTATAGCGGGAGCGATTATCGCAAAATGAAAAGAGCAAAAATAGATCCTGAAGATTTACCCTTCCCCTTTAGATCCTTCCCCTTTAGACCCCTCCGCCAGGACAGCGGTCCGAAACAACCTTCACCCACCCCATCCAGCCAAAAAAAAGCTTCCTACGCATTTAAAACAAACACTAAATAAAAAAAACCATAAAGCAATTTAGAATCAAACATATTCTACTCTCAAAAATGTAAATTATAGTGTTTAAAATGTTTTCACTTGTAAAATTTCTAAAATATGAGATATCAAAATTTGTAATGTTTAAATGCAACTTAAACACTTAGAAAGTGCCATTTCCTGCAGTCTGGGAGGCATTTTTGTCAAAAGTCATGGTAGCGCTCCGCTTACATAGTGTCGGAGCATTCCCCCCCCCCCACAAATACAGTTCTGGATACGCCCCTGTGGTTGGCTATCGTAACATGTACCTTTGTTTCACTGTTAGCTACTTAATTGTTCTCGAATCTCTTTTCTTGTATGTATCTTATATTTTTCTTCAGAAAGCTTTTATCGGACTACGCGTGTCCGATAAAAGCTGTCCGTCGATGTGACGTCACGAAATAATTAGGTTATATTTCTTCATATCACATGATTCGGTCTGTAGAACGATGGATGAGCTGCCTAGTACAGGAAGTAGTGCTACTGACCGTGCCGCCAATGACGTCACGGCCTGACGCGCTCACACGTTTTTCGCCTTTGGATTTCAGTTCGGCTGAACCTGGCCTGTATTTAGGAATTCACATGGTGGTGTTCCGGTTTATATAGACGTAGTTTAGTCCGGAAAACATTCGTTTTATTTCAAGCTGTACCTAAAGGTTATTTTCTGAGAAACTTACTTTGGCCGTGTCATGCCCACTTTAAGTTTCTGAGGATTTGACGTTCAGCTTGTCAAAGTCACCTAGTGATTCTAAGATTTTGCAATCATTATGATTTGAACGTCTGGCTGTTAATATCTGGAAGAACAATGACAATGTGAAGTGCTGAAATGCAGGCTCCACCTACAAGACAAGACAAGATCATTTACGTATTATACTCTCCAGGCCCGCAGCCACACAAGGTACTGAATGAAGGCTAAATACTGTAGCTTCCGGGCGAAATATTCCTTCAGGGGATGTATACTGAAATTCATAAAGGCAATGACACTTTGTGATCTTCTAGAGGGGACGATGCGAAATGTTTCAGATAGGGCTTCGCCCCTGGCTCTCTTAACTAAGGGCCCGATGATGTCATGTCTTACAATAAAGTATGAAAGGTCTAGCTGTTTGATGAGTGTGATGTATGTGTATGTGGCAGGTACAATTGATTGAGCAAAAGAGGTTTTGCCGGTCGACTTATTGTGCAGCAAGCAGCAAAACACATGTGATACCACTAAAAAAGCATTACACTATAACAGTATAACAGTAATGGCAGGCGGATACTAACAGCACTCGGGCACCGTAAACTTATATATACCACACTGTCCTATTTTGGTATGGCAATGAAAAACGTATGTCTGCAGTTTTATCTGATTTCTCGGAACCCTTTAACTTTATTCGTGACTAACTGTAATGACTACACAGCAGGAAAGAATGGAGAAGTTTCATTTGGAAAAATGATGGCTGGTGGCGTCACGCCGTCGTCATGGCTGATGGGACTGATTGTTGGAGTATAATAATTAAAGGAACGGTCTTTATCTACTTTTTTTTTAACGGTAGGCTACAAGATCGTTTACATTACTATTTGTACAAACAATTGTTACCGAGCTTTAGGAGGGTTTCTATAAGATGGGGTGCTAATCCTTTTTAGCTCTTAAATGTTTGCATTTTTCAATGAAGTTTTTGGTCATGCTACGAAGAAGTTAACACGAATATTTGAAAGCAAACACCAGTTTCGAACGGCCCTGCAGTGTTGTGCGCAGGTGTGGTATGGGCACATGGCCTCAACCCTTGACCCCACATGGTGCCAATATTGAACAAAAATGTATCAGGTAGCACACCCTCAATGATTCCTCCATTGACTTACAAACTAATTCGAAAAAGTAAAGTGCCCTCTAAAACCTTGTAGAAGTTTTCACCAGGTACAAGCTACCCCTCACAAGAAAGCTGACAAGTTGGCCATTCATGGAAAATTCAATTTACCATACCATGACCATGAAGATTTTTTGCTAGCGGAGCTCAAAGCTTCCGTACCTTTTCCAAGAGCCTTTTTACTCAGTCAGAGCCTAACATACAGCCGCCAGCGTCAGCCCATAATTTCCCCAAAAATGCTTCAATTAACGCCATTTTGCCACCAGTAATACTTTATTTAGTCTGCTTTCATATCAAATTAACAAAAGACCCCATCCTATTTGGTAGCATATCACAAAAGTTATCCAAATGTCTCTTACTGGTGTTATTTGTGAAGGAGAACAAATGGCGCATTCATATTGAGTTACTAATGGGGGCGTGCTACCATCAGCATAAACTAACCGGCTTAAGTGTTAAAATTCTTGAATGAAACTTTTATTTCGGGCAAATCTTTATATAGCTACTAGCTCCAATTTGGGCTTTTACACCCATACCAGTGTGCCATACTGCGTTGTCTCATTAGAACAAACTGTTTTGTCTTTAGCAAGAAATTTTATATTTAGATTAAATTCTCTGTGATTAGAAGCTCTGTGGCACCCTCATAAAAGGTGTAATTTCGAACTATTGAGACATTGTTTGCAAACCGTTAAGACAGTGCTTATAGTATTAACTTAGCTGTTAACTACTCTGGATCTGTCTCGACTTCGCCTCGTTGGATAGAACGTTCAATCTTTCTTGTCATGAAATTGTTCATACTATATCACACTCAAGTACATTCATTATTTGTATATTAGTTAATGGTAGGTGTAACTGTGGTGTAACTCAATGCGACTTTATTTGTCTATTCAAATCTATGATCTTCTCTTTTGTTTGCACAGGTGTATGGCTGCAAAATTTACAAAATTATATTTGCTTGAAAATGCAACTCTATCTTGAGGCAATGAACTGACTTTGGACTTTGGTAACTTGACTTTCTTCACAATCGAAGCAGATCTGATAATTGTCACATAAACGGAAAATATATTCGAAATAAAATTTTAATTTGAAATTAAATCAGTCCAAAATTTCACGGCATTAATTTTACATTTCTTGGTATTATCGTTATCCGTCTAAACACCTTTGCCGTTAAAACAGTAGATGTAACTCCTAAAATAAATATTCCAATGGCTAGATTTGCGAGAGCCCCTAAAGATTTCTTTTTTGACTAAATTCTATCATGTTCGTTCTTCACATGATTAGCAGACCTGCACGGGGATCAGGTTAAAAACTCCAACCAGAAGGGAATACGTGAATGAGTATCTCCAATGCTGAATACACAATTAATCAAAACGACTGTTTCGTCACAACTGACAATCACAGTAAATGATGACGCCAATTTGATATCAATCTGATGAAATAGCAATCCCTTGGAAACCTACACAGTTCTGTTACTGATCCCCAAATTCAAAGAGTTTGGCATTAGAGTTCTATGTTTTAATTACCTTTTGTCTCCTTAAGTTTACACCATGTATATCGCATCTTTATTCCATGTTCCAGCCACATAAAACGGATTTGCGCGTTAAAACCGAAAGGGTAGCTCTGGGCTGGGGCTAATCTTTTTTCAAAACGCTAAGTATAATCCTAACTGTTTTCTTAAGTAAAAAGTGACCATTATGCTAAAGTTTCAATATGCAACGTTAGGCATATGCCAGCTGACGGAACTTCCTGGTAAATCTGGATAATATTGTTATTTCAAATCAATTTTTTGTTTTTGTTCACAGCATTGTCATTACTTCCAAAATATCAGCTCACTGCCAATGTGGGTCACAGATTAAACCAATGTTGGAAAACTGGGTTAGAACTAGAAATGGTCCAGGATGACTGTAAAAGCCATCAACATTAAGAAGAAATCTGGGAAGGACCTGCGGTCGCCAGCCTTCGGCGCTTGCAGTTAAAGGTTTCGCCGGCCACTCCTTATACGAATATGCAACCTCCAATAAAAATTGTTTCCTTGGTATTTAACTGCGGACGCCGATGCCCATGTCTCTTTAGGAATCACCCATACAGCCATAACAACATTTCACTGATATTGGAAGGTATTATACGCACCTATTACCTTTAAATTTGACCATCCTTAAAAAGTTATGCTACCGGTACTATTCATATTAATTATATCTTATGTTTCACAGTAACAAAAAATTTGAAGGGTCCTTTGTCTCAGACCATCGATACAAAATGAAACAGGAAATGAAGAATGGTGGCTGAGGAAAGTAGGAAAATCCTTTATGCAATGCATGAAAATGCATTTAAAAATGAAGAAAAACAATACGCTACAACCGAATGTGACAAATAAGCCCTTTTCCTGCGGCGCGCTTAGCGCGCAACCGTTTTAAATACTATTTCGAAGACTTTCTGTAGAACATCTTACGAGTTCCATAGCTTCGTACAAATTATTCTTTTATCATTCCAACTACCCACAAGCCTACCCCCTTCATCATAAAAAATGACCTGTAATTCTGAGTAAAGCTATTATTAAAATAGTTTAAATGTGATTTTGTGATATGCATAGTGCATATGCAAGGAGTTTTAAGATAGCCAAATGTTTCATTCTAATGGTTTTAATTCTTGAAATGCTTCACGGTTTCTGGGGGGCAAGGGCAGATTTAGAGGGTTCCTGGTTTCCGGAACCCCCGCCCCCCGCCCTTTTCCCTAGCAAACAAATGATCACAACTTAGATTTAGCATCGTTATTTCGGTTTTTCAATGGTATAATATTGCGTTTTCGTTGCCCCCAAAATCGAGTTGTTTCATTCAGTAGTTTGCGCGGACTACAGAGATGTTGATATATTTGACGGTAAATAACAATAGCGCCATCGGCTCATGATTTTACACTAGTATTTCTAGCAATTATACGTGTTTTGCGTTTTGTAATGGTAACCCAGTTTGCCTTCAACCTTTGAGAAGTAAATATTTATCATACACACCGGTAACTTCAATATTATACATAGTACTGGGGAAGAATGGTCTCTAATCTCTTTGCATTCTCCTGAGTTGTTAGCTGGATCGTAGCTATTAGGAGTGGGGAGGGAGGGGGTCAGCAGCCTGTTGCAATAGTAACGAGTGTGGACTTGCGACGCAGTAGATCCGGTTCAATTCTCAAGCTGGCCCTATATCAATTAAAAGGGTATTCTAAGGTTGCTGATGGCTTTGTGGTTCTCAGAAATTGATCACACTTTCCTTTTATTAAAGGCCCCTAAAAAGCTCAAAATGCGAGAGCTTCCGGGGCTCCGCCACCTGGGCCCCAGGGGCTTTGGGGCAATCATGACAATGGCTGCACGCCCAGCCCCACCTGGAACCTCCCCTTGGAATCCTAGATCCGCCACTGACCGGTGCGTTGCCCCTTGGACCCCAACAGGGCTTCAGCCCTGGAGACCATCAAGAGCTCTACCGCGGCCCCTAGAACCCACGCCTCTGAGGGAGCGCTCTGCGCCCACGTTACGCCTTAGGCGCCGTTTGGTAATCTGCTCGGGTTTTTCCCCCAAACCACTTTCAAACATCAAATTCTGCCCCTGACCAAAACCTCATTTTTGAGTTAATCTCCAGGAAATGAACTTTTTAATGATAAATTGGTCTTAAAAATGATACAAACAACTTCACAGGGGTGACACATGGCTCCTTTCTGATACTACTTTATTTAAAAGTATTTAATTTCTTACCATAAAAATGTCTTTAATTAGCAGCTGCTTTGGATATAAAACCGATTAAATTATATTTCTTTCTAATAAGACCAAAAAAAATCTACATGTACATGAAAGTGCCCTTTGTCCAACCATCTACAGAGCATATTCACAATAAGATGGCCTTTAGATCTTAGATTAGTTTAGACCTAAAAGAATTTTGCCTAAAGGATATTCTAAAGATAGTGTAGGGCACTTGATAATAGGCTCTCCAATCCGATTATGGCTTTCTTTCTATAGAAGCATGATAGCCCATTGCCTACTGTACCCACAAAATGTCTCAATCTTTAAAAAGTTGAGCACTTCGCATCCGATTGAGACGACCCCCTGTATGTGTTATAACGAAGAAACCCTTAATAATATCGGACCAGGGGTGACGCTAGGCGATGGGTAAGGGAGCAATTCCCCAGCCCACGGGAAGGTCCCTCCCCCAGCCTGAGTAATTTTCTAATATGGCCAGGGAGCCTTAGTGGCTATGACAAAGCATGTAATCCCAGACGGAGACCAGTTGCCCCGACAATTTATTTTGGCTCTAAAAGCAGGCAGACCAAGGTCTTTATATTTTTCAATAAAAAGCCCAAATTTTCTGCGATAAAGTACCAGAATTTTCACATAAATAAAACCCCAAATGTTGGTCTCGGCGCCGTTCCGGCAACCCTTCCCCTCTCTCGACAAATCCTGGTGCCACTACTGTATCGCAAAACAAAAAAATGTAACGCCGTCATTGTCTGATAAACTGTGACACTTAGATGACTTTTCGCTTCACATATGAACACCCGCTTTGAGTATTGTTTGACCTGAAATGACCTTCACGCTGAGCCTGACCAAATCCTCCAGAATAGATTAAAAGCGTCCATGTATGATATCAGTAGATATTCCAAACCAAGTATATAAAGCACCAATGACTTTATTTTCCCTCTTGAGTAACAGCACCATGTCTTCAAACAAAGATCCCAGCTAAACTCACATAATCTGTTACTTACAACCTTAATCTCCCCATCCGTTGAACCACATACTGTATTATAAACGGTATCCTTTTTTCCTCTACACGGATATTCTGACATGTGCTCTTTGAAAACAAAGTTCAGTACTGTGGGTGGGGATTACTAACAACTGAATCAAAATGCAACTAAAAAGTTACTCTGAATTCTGAGTTCCCTCTAAAGTTAAGAATGCACTTCCTTTCTTGGCGCTTTGAAGGAGATCCGTCTTTGACATTTTGCGTTGAATAGTTAGGAAACGGTCACTGCCTTTACCGTATGATTGACTCTTAAGTCCGTATTTTACACTTGCCGAATGAATAAATGATCGCTGTTCTTTACTAAGTAAGGATGAAAACACCAAATGCTCTCGAGTGCCATCTGCAACTTCTGCCAGGAGTTTGTGAATAAGTTTGCGATCCATTTTCACAGTTAGCAGTCTTCCTTCTTTATCTTCATACTGTGTCAAGTCTATTCCCAAACCGGCCCTATTTGGCCTCTGCTCAACAGAAACTGGATTTTTACGACCTTGGCCATCCTTACCCAACCCCCCACCTGACCATCCCATCTTTTGAAGGAGTTTATGACCAACATTACTCTCAGATATTTCTTTGAACTCATCATCATCACGTTCTTTATTCTCTTGTTTCATATTCTCTGTTGGGTCACCTTTACAGATATCTGCCACTTTAATTTCATCTGACAGATGAAGCATACTTTCTCCTGGGCAGGTTTTCATCACTACTGGGAAAACGTCTTTCATCATATTGAGCACATTTTCAGCAGCATTACTTTTGGCAATCTTTTTTGTGCCTCCGCTTCCTTTACCCACAAAAACATTTCCTATGAATATTGAACAGGAGTGGTCAGTCAGAGACTTACAATCAAAATCAAATGTTATATCCATTTTATTGAGATTTGCAGAGTCTACAAGCACTGAAATAGGACTAGCACGCTCATGTTTAATGATGACAAACTGACCCAGTAATTTATACAGATGCTTAAAATTTCTGACCATTCCTTCCTCCAGTCTCATTGGAACTTCTGTTGGCATTGTAAAATCCTTCTGAGGCAGCCATGTTGTTGAACCAAGGATTGATGTATTGTCATCACACCATCTGTTATTGTGTTTAACAAATGATTCAGATGACTCAGGAGGTGTATCTCTAGTGCTAAACAAATCAGAATTTGATGCTTGTTGGAAAGTACCGAGAACATTACTTTGTTTCTTTCTCTTCTTTTTCTTTTTACTAGAAGTTCTTCCAGGTTGATCAAGTTCTCCAAACTTCCTTTTGGTTCCATTGGGAGGTTTGCCTTCAGCAATGAAACTAGATTCCAATGTTTTATTTGCAGCGTAATTCAATGTATCCACTGTGATACCCTCTGACATTTTTGTTACCTTTTCCATCAGCTCAGGAGGATAACTAGAAGATATAAAAACCAAGAAGAAAATTGTTACAAAGTGTCTTTTTCACAAATTTTAACAACTAACTTGATAAGACCGTACAGTGCAAACTGCACACGTTTCAAGGTATGTAGGCTACTGATTACTTTCAAAGTTGAAAACTGATACAGAAGCATGCACAGTACAGTAGCAGTACAAGAAATAAGGTCATGGTGAGCAGTTGTCCAGAAACTAGAGGTTGCCATAATATTTGGCATCATAGGTGAGAATTGAACCGAAGGGTAATGCAAGAAGGGTTTTAGATACTGTGGAATGGCCCATACTACAGGAGAGATGCTGTGCCTAAACCTTAGAATGTTTTCAAACTTCCTACAGTATCAGTATATCAATAATAAAGAAAAGTTTTGCATATTCATCATCCTGTCTGCTTCACTTTCTGCACCTCCATCTTTGCATTGATACTGAATGAATGCCTTTGATCCAACAAACATCCGAAGTTTGTAAGTATGTCACTCCTCCCTACCACACTTTAACTTCAACTAACCTGAAGATAAAATATGATGATCTGAGTTGCCAAAATGGACAGGAAAAAATGATACTAACCAATTGTATTTACCTTAATTTTTACAGTACACCTGTACAGTACTTTAAGTCCCTGGATTGTAATATATCTGTTTCTTAGATAATAGCATTTCTCGAACCTGTATCCTGTAACCAGCACCTCTGATAACTACTGTACAGTATGCCAACTGGATATTTGAGTTCATGACAGACAAAGGACATCTGAATGAGTGAACAGGCAACAGGTGCACAAACAATTTTATTGAACCAAAGAACAGTGACTTGGAGAAGGACATGATGGACAAGATTTTGAAATAATATAAACACATTGACATGGCAAATGGCCTCATAGTGGCCACTAAATAATATTATCTTCCTGAAAATGTTTTGTAAGGGGGTTGATACACTTTTCATTACTTTATTTGGGAGAATAAGCTACAGTGTACGAGTATCCATTCATTCTGCTCAATGACAACATGTACTTGTGTATTTTTTCTGCACACAAGCTGTCCAGTGATCCAAACAGGGGAAGTCTGATATCTGCAGGTATGTTCATAGACATTGATAAGCCAGCACTTCCATGGTTGGAACTTTGAATAATGCAGTGAGTACTGTAGGAAGTACTGTAGTTGTTCCCTGCTACCTGTAGCCTACCTTACTTCAAATGCTCTCAATACTTTGAAATGGCATATACAGGGTCAGTACACAATTCCATGTCATATGTGAAACTAGTTCATTTGTGGTAGAATTTTTTTGTTTTTTAGGTATGCCACCAAAACTATGAAGATAAAGGTGAATCAAGTTGGCTTGGCAAAATCGGGCATGAAATTTTTCATGTTTGTACATAGTCACACAGTCCATGATGCATTCATGTAAAGCCAGTACAGAATAACACAGTAATGTTCACATGCCAGCAAGAGGCAGGTGCTATATATGTAAAGATATGATACTGGAGAGATTATTTGTGAATAATTTTGAATTGCTGTATTTTTAAATCATTTATTAATTATTTTTCTTCTAAAACGTATGTTATTTAGGACACCAAAGTGTGACATAAAAATAAGTGTTGCAGAGAACTCTCATTTCTGACTATCTTACTTACATTATTGATGTGTTCCCAGAATTATGTTTTTAAGTAAGAGTACTACTTCAATTTTACACACACAATTCA
>WURT03660471.1:0-18220 GCA_009936505.3 Holothuria glaberrima
ACAAAACGCTACAAAAAATAATGTTCTTTCAAAACCAGTCAAAATTGTTTTGTGAAGCATATTTAGTGGTGTTGCACTGGGAAATACAGGTTATTGTGCAGGGCCTCAATTGACAGTTCAACTTCTCCAGGGCTTACCTGCACAATTGCTTCGCTTCGCCTACTATGGGTGACTCTTTGTTATGCAGTATTTACATATTATGTCTATTGTAATGTCAATCATCAATTGAATGTTAAAGTTAACTCTTTAGTGACATTATTAGTAGATCATCAGAACAGGCGCTTTCGCCAAGCGGATTAGGGAATCGAAATTTGAAGCAAGAGGCTAAGATTGAATAGATGTGGGGTTTAGTCCTTAACTGGGATGTAGAAAGCTAGGGTTTTTTCTTCAAATGGCGATCTTTCTCATATATATGCAGTAGCCTCCCAGATGACATAGATTTCAAATTTCAGTTTAAGTGGCCACCTGATGTGGAGTTGATATCCATCCAGTTTAACCCTTGCTGGCCTGCTTTTCCCTCCTGGTGCCATATAAAAATAACTATCCCAGGCATAGGTATAATGAGATGGAAGAATTTGACTTAAACCTCCATTCAATGTTTCCTCACAATCTTTGATTGTGTATTAAAAAAGCAAAATTTAAAAAAAAAAAAAAAATAGCTTTTGAAAAGATCAGGGTATGGATCTAGTGTAGAATAATTCTTGAATTTTAAACGTTCTTGACCTTTTAACCCAATTGTCTTGTCTTATCTCATCTTATTGTCAAGTTTTATCACTTTGTTTTCCTATTTCTGTATATATACAGTATTTCTACTTTCTTACTTTGTAAATTGTCCATGTGTAATGTGTCTGTTTTATGTGTTTTTTATGTGTTTATGCAAGCATTCAGGTACCCCTGTGGGGTTTAATAAAGTTGATCTTATCTTATCTTGTGAAAATGAAATTTATACTGATAATGGAAATTCAAATTCTAGAAAGTTGGAATTTCTGTAACATCTGCCATATTTCCTATACAAAACTCTCCAGGAAGAGAAATTATGCAACCAGCTGCAATTTTGTTTTTGTTCAAATACTTGCAAGCACAATCATAATACAACCATGGGGAATTTTAACCAAAATCTCAGTATCCTGTGGAGTTTGGGCATCTGTTGCCGTGGTTACAGAGAACCTTGTTAGTCGAAACCTGTCAAGCCAATAGACCATGACAATATTTTCAAACACACCATGTCCAACCCCTACATAGCTATTACTACAACAATCCTCTGCCCTGTTGCACAGCTAACCTTACCTCCCCAGGGGTTTCATTTATCATGGCTGTGGCTTCTACTGCTAACCAGCAGAGGAGTAATATTTTAGTGTAAGTCTTGACTAATACACAGTCATACTAATGAGTTTCTGTGCACACACACCCCACACTACACACAGTTTATGTGTGTGTTTTGTACATATGGCTTTAATTATTTTGGTTGAGTCAGGGTTTTTGAGTAGACACTCCCTTTCTTTGTTGTTTTGGTATCACTTTACAAATTAATGGTGATTCATTCATGCTCAAAAACAAAAGTTACCTTTCACAGAATATATTTATATTCCCAGGTTTGAACTTATGGAATAAAAGGCAAGCTTTATGATTTAATTTTCAAAGTCATGGCTGGTGTGACACAGTATTTTAGAGGTCATATAGTGTTTTCTCATTGTGTGACTGGTAGGCTTTTTTGACATGAGTTTGTTGTATAACAATAGCTGGGTCGAAAAGGATATTTTAAATGGGAAGTCTCTAGGGAAAGACACATTAACTGTTCAGAATGTTCATCATTCCAGGTGACAAAACAAACAAAAACAAGGTTGTTTCTGCTACTGGTGTAGGCCTATGTTTAGTTATTTAAGTGAAAGTGAACCAGTTTAGCATTAGTGTCCTTTTAATTTCATTTGGACGTAAAAACACTTTTGAAAGTATCTGTTACAACTTTTCAGCAGGCCCCTCTCAGGGAAAACTAACAGTGCAATGAAATCATCCCACATTGTGTCAAAGAAGTTGACTATTGTAATTTAGCATTTTGTATGATGTCACATATCGTTAGTTAGTTAGATGAGGTTTTAGGGCTCAGTTTCTAACCAATTGGTTTGCTGTGGCCGAGTGGATAAAGGTGGTGGCATTTGAAGTGATGAAGCTTGGCAACCGGGAGGTTCGCGGTTCGATCCCTGGCCAGGTCAAAGTAAGTTGGGTTTTTCATCCAAGAGCATTCTACAGTTTTCCCATCTGAACTGGCCTTTCAAATTCAAAAGAGACCAAATTTGATCGAAATTATTGAGTTGGTTAGCCACTCGGACGTGAAGTTGTGATTCATAAGCCATAAAGGTTTCTCCCACATTTGTGGTCACTTAGCGTCGTAAAACAACTGCCCTTCAAGGCCTGAATTAAAAGTAGGTAAGCCAAATTGCACATGTGTGCCTGGTTTAAAAGGACAGGGTACAGTACACTAGATTGAAGGTTTGCTATATCGAAGGTTCAGTAGACAGAAGATCCTAACTCTAACCATAATCCTTACCTAAAGCCTTATCCTACCTGAGGAAAATCCTAATCCTTTTTCCTATTCTGTACCTAGCTGGAATCCTAACCCTTCTTCTAACCCAAAGTAGATTTTCATCCCAGGAATCTTTTGTCAGATAGTGAAACTTCAGTCTAGTGAACGGTTGGTCATTAATGGACATTCCCTGTTTAAAAGACTAATTACTTTGGGAAGTCGGTAGATTGTTCAATAGAACTTTGTAAACAGATTTCAGTAAACACCTTTATATATTTTTCCCACTCTGATTAAAACCAAGGAATTCTTTGGTTCCACCTACAGATATAAGCCTCTTGACCCTAAAACCACACCATAAGACTTTCTTTTATTTATTTTCTTTGACAGTGAATGGGATTTTGGATTTATAGGAATTGAGGTCCACATGCCATTGAGGTGATCAGTAATGGGAGCTTGACTTTGAATGGGCCTATTTGGTACCCACATTTGGTATAGCTTTAGGTAGAGTGATAGTGTAGTGTTGTGTATCTTGTATTGAAATCAGTTTTGCATGAAATACTGTATGGCCATGGAAACAAACAGAAGCAGTGTTTGCCTGCCAAATGCCAGTGGAAATTAAATTATGACATATTGTAAAGGACTTTTGACAATTGACATAGGCCTACAGGTCATAGTTCTTTTTTGTTAGGTAAGTTTGTAAATCTGGTTTGTACTTGTTGAACCTAGCTGTTTGCATTTATTGTGAATTATTGTTAGGAGAGGATGTACCATGGGTTTCATAAACTGTGTGGCAAAATAGGGATTACAAGTTAGTGTCCTGGTGTACTGTACATATTGCAGATGTGCAGTGGGAGTTACAGTATGGTATGCTGTAGGCCTATAGATATAGATATGTGTAACCTGTAGGCCCTACAATGTTTGTGTATTTTTACAGGCTGTACTATACAAGTGTTGTTAGATAATAAGATGATGATAACCAATTTGCATTTTCTACCCCCCCTCCCCTCCACACTTCCCATCCCCTACTCCCTCAGCAAAGACTACTGGACATAGTTCCAAATTAGCGATTAAAAAATTAAATTTAGTTCTCTAACATTTGTCTCATAGACATGACGAACATTTATTATTTTACTAGGCAGCTCAGTTACACTTTTTAAAGTGACACATTCCAGACCGTGTAGAGTTAACTAGAAGCTGCAGTATAGCTGTGCACTGTTTTTGCCTAGATCCAATATTGGGAGGAATGCAGGTGCAGTATTACCAGGGAGCTGCTATGGACTCCCTCGTATAACCAGACTGTGCATTTGAATGCTTGTAATTAGCAGCGGGAGGGGCTGTGTGTGAAAAGGCGTTTGGATGGTTTTAAATTAATTGGGTTCACACCACGATACAGTAGGAAGCTCATGGATATCAAACTCATTAATGACCTTAATATTATAGATCATAACCACATGTGAGATTTTGTCAAAACAATTCGTTTTTGTGTCATAATGTGTCATCCCTCCAATCCCCTCCCTTCAACCCCCCTCCCTTTCTCTCCCTATAATACAATTTGAAAAATTGGTTGAGCTTTTAGAAGTAGTGGTCATAATTGCAGTTCTAGCATGTAGCACTTTATAGAGTACAGTGTACCCAACATGTGTAGGTCATTTGTAATTGTATGCACAGAAAATACAGTGCAGCATCTTACAGCCCCTTAGAGGTGTTAATAGGTATTATAGCTTGTTGAGTCCTCTTGAAAATAGATTAGTGACCAAATAGGATCTTCTTATCTTGTACTAACAAACACTAGCACAGTGTTTATGTACCAGCAGGCATCTTATTTGAGTACTGTACCTTAAGAGAAAGTATTTAAACAACTGTTAACATTTGATTAAACCTGCCCTAAAGTTATAGCACTGACCAACTACTGTACAAGTGTACATCCCTCTAGCTTGTAAGTAGTGATCAAATGGAGTAGGTCCATGGTTTGTCTAGTGCCTGTCAGTTACACTGAAGTAATAGTTTCAAGTAGTCAGGAATAGTATTCCCTCTAGAATGTTTGGCAGGCTTGTAGCCAGAGAAGCTACCGAAGGGGGGGGGGGGGGAAGGTGGGGGGAAAAGTTTTTCAGGGAGGGACAAATGTGTAAAAAAAGTTTTAAGTCTATGGCAACTTGAAACTTCTTTCGGGGGGCAAAAAAATTTTCAAGGGCTTCACCCCCTTGTATCCCTGGCTACAGGCTTGATGTTTGGTGGCAGATGTGAAATGTTGTCTAGAATCCTGCAAAATACATTGCATGTAACGTTTGCACACAGGACTATACTGTAGTGAAGTCCTACTACAATTGTGTATAAAAAGATATAAATTTCAATCATGCTGCTACGTAGCACAGAAGCCTATCTGTTTTATTGTCCACAGAAGGTTTCCCTGTAGGTAGTAGTAAACACTATGCATTGTACTCTACCAGTACTTTATTCACATGTATACAATTACAGGTGAGCTGAGTTCATAATATTCCATCTAGTATGCCAACTTTATTGTACTATAAAAAATATAAATAAGTTAAAGGGCCTGCAAGCAGTCACATCAATGGCAATTAAGCATTAACTAGAAAGGAAATTTCCCTTTAATCATTCTGCTTCAGAAAGTTACCCCAGATGATGTATGGTTGGTTAGTTAGATTAGTTAAATGAGGTTTTACGGCTCAGTTTGTAACCAAATGGTTTAAGTCGGGCCGGCCACAGCCTTTTTTCCAGTTGTGGCTCACTGGCTTGTTTTCCCTACTCCATTGCAAATGCTGAGCACCAAGCACAATGGCAGAAGGTTCCATTTTTAAAGTCTTTGGTATGACCCCGCCAGGAATGGAACCCTGACCTTCCAGCTGCAAGTTGGATGTGCTCTAACCACTTGGCCGTGCAGTCAGTCTTGTATGGTTGGTACTTACATCAAGTGAATAAATATAACATCACTGTACAGTATGTCATATATTGTACAGTATATAAGCAAATTTACCAAGGGGATTGTTATAAGTTTCTGTTAACCTACAAGTGCTAGTATTAATCATCAAAGGGGGAACTGCATCCCCCTTTAAACTTATACACATATTTTATTGCATAACTCATCTGCGTAACTTTTGTAAATTATGTTAGCAGAACTTTGGGAAGTGCAGTGCTTGTAGTGTTTGTGTACCACCTGTATTCAGGTTGGCAATTAGGCCTATATAGTGTAGGCATAATGTACTTCATTCCCACATTTGCCTCATCTATTATACTGTATGTGTGAGCAATCCTATTTACAGTGGTGTTAGACTTAAAGTGGCACATATTACTTAATTGTTCCAAGAAATCTTAGTTAAATAACAATTGTGCAATTACATCAGCATGGAAGAATAATAGCTTTGTTGTGTCAGGGGTCAACTGTTCCAAAATCTAAGAACCTATAATCAGACCACAGTTTTCTTACATATCATTGCTTGATTGATTTTCATTGTCTGCTAGCAACCTTCCAAGCAGTTACCCTGTGTGTTGTTCCCACTTTTTTTCCACTTGCCTAAATTGTTTGTAAGTGAAACAGAAACTGAGGCAAATTTGCCCCCTCATTTGAAAGTCTTCCTCCTTTTTTTTTTGGAAGAGAAAGGTTGTTTCAAGCACCCCCCCCATCCTACCTGTGGTAAATTTTATTTAGTAATTGAAGCCCATACCTGAATTGTTGAAATTACTCATTTTGTCATGTGGATTTGTGCCTTGTTAAATTGTGGCATTTTCCATGTCTTGTACCTCACACAATGTTTGTTTGATCAAAAATTGTAGCACCGATATTTGGTCTCTATATATTCATTTTATACCATTTTCAGAGCCCTCATCTGTATGTGCCTGCTACAGTTGTACCATGTATAGACTATCCAGTACAGTAACAACCAGACCTGTATGATGTGTAGAACAGCATGTACAGTAACTGGGCAGGCATACTGTACCTGAGGGACTGAGTAAGAAGTCAAGAGGTCAAACTGCCCTAGCTGTACAGTGCTGGCCAATCACCATGTGTCATATGACTGAGCTGTCATCACCCTGCCACTTTCTTTCAAAGCCTGTAGTAGGCACATTGCTTTGGACTCATACTTACAACAGCTAGTGGTAGCATGGAAGTCCTATTTCAGAGGTAGCACTACCTCAAAAGTAACACTACCTCAGAGGCAGCACTACCTTGGATGTAGCACTACTTCTTAGACCTTCCATGGTGGTGCAGTCGTTATATACACTTATCAAAAATTAGCCCTGCCTGATCCACATGTCTCCATGTACTGATGTACACCACAGAAGTAATAAACTACTGTAAGATCTAGTTAAGGCCTGCAGTATTGTACCTCAAGATACAGTAGGTCAATGCAAGAAGACACCACTATGAGGCTTGTGAAAATATAGTTTTTCACGTTTTGTACACTGTGTGTTGCTTTTTACAGTACCTGACTTAAAAGATCTTCGAAGTCAAATAATAGCACAGTTGACAAACATGAGAAATATGTGAAAGCATTTGTTTAAAAAGTATAGTATATATAAAGTGCATGTGCCTGATTTAAAAGGATTAGAAATGATTATACCAAGGACAAACATTGTTCAAGTAATTGTCTTGCAATAACTAAAGTAGTCCTACTAATTATTTCAGAAAGAGTAAAATTGCAAAAAACAAAGTTTTGTAACTAAATAATATGAGTGAGAGACCTAAATTGGCTAACATTGAGAATTGAAATTGAAAATATTGGATAGGATTAATTGTTGATTGGCTATACGAACAGTGAGTGCAGACTTAGTGTCAGAACAACGATTCAATTAAAGGACAAGCCTGTCACAAGATCTGGAGAGTGTACATAAAGTCTAAAATCTCAAAACTATATGTTACAAAGCTTGAAAGATTAATCCAAATGGGCCAACCCCTATCTTCACAGGGCATTCCTGAAATGAGATAGGCCTGTAAAATGTTGTTGCCTATTCACTCAATTAAAAAGGCCGATTGCACAATAATTTGTGATGTAATTCTTGTAGTACTCACATTACTTCCTTTGTTATTCTTTCCTTTTTTCAAAAGCCACTCACCTGGTGCCAAAATGTGATAGATGCTGACTTGACTTTACAAGCCCTCTCCATTTAACGTACTGTCCAAGAAAACAGTAATATTTCAAGGTCATGTTAACATTTTCATTTTAAAAGGTTCCCAAAAGCAGGTTATGTGCGTTGCCTGTACAAAAATGACATCACAAATGATTGGGTAATCGACTATTTCAAATTAAGTGAATACCTTTCAACATTTTACATATATCTCTGCTATAGAACAAGCTATGAAAATGGGAGGTGGATGAGTGAGATTTATTTTCCAAACTCAAAAGTATATATTCTTGTAATTC
Organism: Holothuria glaberrima; assembly: GCA_009936505.3. Taxonomy (NCBI): domain Eukaryota; kingdom Metazoa; phylum Echinodermata; class Holothuroidea; order Aspidochirotida; family Holothuriidae; genus Holothuria; species Holothuria glaberrima. The sequence continues at coordinate 7,900 of WURT03660471.1, forward strand.
TAAACTTAAGGCACACTTTGATGTAGTAACTGGTTGTCATCCAGTATTTTTGGTTGTATAGGACTTAGTACAGATACTTCAAAATTGAACACTCATGTACATGTAGGTATGTACAGTACTCTGTAGTACTGTATATTGTGAGTAGTCATGTATTGTGAATTGCCATACCAACCATATTTATTCTTAGATTGACTTTGTACTTTCGAGTTTTCAGATCGATGTGATATTAAAAGATAGTAACCCTGAATTTGCCTTAACAAGAAAAGAAACTTGTTATTTAGAATGACATTGCACAGATGTATGACAAATGAAATATTTTATGACATCACACACACACTGAGGACAATTACATACTTCTTTGTTCGGTCCTATTGACATAAAGCATCTCAAAACATTTTATGACACTTTTATCTTGAAGTGTCAACATATCAGAAAACTGCTCTACCCATTAAACAAATGAAAGGAATTAAAGGGCATGCATCCAAAATATTTTTGTTTTTGGTTGGAAGAATTTTTTGTGCAGGGCCGACATGAAACACTTGTCTGCAAAATTAAGTGCTCTTCTTCCCCTTGATGGGATGCATGCATGCAGAAATATAATATTAAAGACAGAAATAGTGCATTTTGAAAGATAAATAGGGATCTCACCTTTTGTACTAGTTTGCCATCTCTTGGTTTCTGGTCAGAATATACAACCATTCAGCAACAAAACTTGGAAGCAATCAATGCCATAGCCAACATTTGTATTGGGATGGAACAGGGTAAGGGGGGAGGGTGGGTGTAGGGAGAGGGAGGTTGAAGGTAGGAAGTGTATTCTAAGGTGACTGGCTTTAAAGTTGGGTGTCATGTAATCTGGTGCTACAAGCTATCGTTGAAGTAAAATTTGTGTTAAAAACTTAACATATTTTAGGTTATAAAGTTTAAAATATTAGCATCAGTTAAGGGGGAGGTGGAAATATCTATGGAAGGGAAGGACTCGTTTCACTCAGTCAGGTTTTGCAAATTTTGTCAAACAATTTTCCTGAGGTAAACTGTACAAAATTCTCTGTGCAGTTTACCTTTGTTTTGAAGGTGGTTGGGGGGGGGGGAGGGTGAAGAAAATCTATATTATAGTATTATTCTCAATAATTTAACCCAGGGAAATGAAGTTGAGACTTAAGTTTGTTAAGGACATTAAAAATATAGGCTGTTTGTTTTGTGAGAGGGACTTTTCGCACAGTACATGTACCCATGGTACAGTACATACAGGTCTGTATGATAAGATCATGTGTGGAGTACACAGTTGTAGAGTGAACTTTGCCCTTCCCTATTGTTATAGCGTTTTCATTTAGTTTATAGAGTCATGTTCTCATGATAACTCAGCAAACAACTGGGGGCTTATAGCCACATTAAGGACTAAGGTTGTTGTATTGTGAAATGAGGCTTGCGTGGGATAGTTGTGTACATACAGCACTGTACAGTACAGTAAGTGAGGGTCATACTGTTTACTATATGAATGCGGTTTGGCATGATATTTCATGCTGGAGGTTGTATTTGTTTTACAAACTTCTCAACATAGTTATGTGATGTTATCATTAAAGCAGATTGCAATTGGCTGTTTTATAAGGCAAACTGGATAGATACATTGAGCTGAAATTTCTCACGGCTGTGTGTCATGCATGAGAAATATTTGCTACTGTAGGTTCTGTACAGTACATACTGCACAGTAGGCTATACTGTATGTAACATTTTGGGAAGACTAGACTTGAACATGTCATGCACATAGGCCCTACTGTGTATGTACATGTATGCAGTATTGGAGTCCTCGTCTGCAGAGAAAACCAGCATGAAGCAAGTGCTCATCAGTCATAAATTGTCTTTGTCAAGTTGAATTACTCGTTTTGACCATCAAAAGATAGGCATTCCTACACAAAAAACCTAAGTCTATACTGATATCATAATTAATTGTACATGTACTCAAAATTGACATTTTAATGCAACATAATTCAAAAATAATTTACTTTGTAATGGATCTTCCCCATACCTGTACAGAATCTGAAAATAACATTTTATCTACACTGTGCAACTCCTACAAACATTGTATTGTAGTGCATGTGTAGTCCTTACTTTTAAATTTGTACACGTACATATGTACAGTTGGCCTTAAACATATTTTTTTCGATGACGTACACACTTGGTTAGTGAAGTAATATTGTAATTTAAATATTTCCTGTGATTGTACCCAGTGAAGAATGTCAGTACTTTATGTGTACAGTATGCCTTTCCTGTCATAAAATAAGTAATACTGTATCACAAAGTTCAAATTCTATGAATGGACAGCCCTTTACTGTATGCAGGACTCATAGTTATCTACCAGTACAGCACACTATAAATTGCATGCCACAATCCTCTTGAAACAGTCATGCACGAGTGGACATTCTTTTTCTGTTTCAGTACTGTTCTTTCATTGGATTGTATACCACTTGACTAAAGTTGCAGTGCATTCCATACATTTTTGACATTTTTTGTATCTTGTTTGACTTAACTAGTTTAACACCTGTGTGGGAGGGGTTCTGTGAACTCTGTTGTCCCAGTGTTAAAGTCATCATGCAGGAATCTTCCTCAAAATTTGATAAGGTTAAAAGTGAAAAAGTTGTGTTTTTATAGCTGATTACTGAAGTACATTACAAGTTCCACAACTGTATTGTGCATGAGAATGTCCTAAAAGGGTATTTTGAAAATCAAAGAGCCTACCATATATTTAATGAATATATCGCATTTGGTGAACAATTTTTGGTGAATAAACCATTGAGACTCCAAATTTGACAAAATAACGGAGGTTATCAGTCTTTACGTTTACTGAACATGTGTTGCAGAATAACAGGTCAGTGTGTAACCAATCAGAATGCAGGATTCTCAATAATGGATGGCTGGAAGTGGTAGAATCTCTAATAAATGCCCTGGATGCATTGCATTTTTGAAAAGGAGGGTACATTTTAATTAAAAAAGTAACATTTTGCTCATGTTTACACTAGAGTCTTTAAACGAGCTACAAGTTTTTTAGATGTAGTGGTGAAGGATACAACATGCACGGAACCTCTTACCTGTCTTATCCCTCGGCTTCCTTAGTATTGCCGTTTCCTGTTTCCCTGCAACTGTTGTTGTTATTTTTAGTAAAAAGTCAAAACACCTATTTTTCTCTTGGCAAATGACCACTGAGCAACTGTTTTGCCTTTCAAAATTTACAGGGGGGGGGGGGGTGATTAAAGGGGGAGCGTTTAGTAGAGAATATACGGCAGACATTTATTGCATAAAACTGAAAAGCTCACAAACTCTGTAAAAGTTGTAAATGAAATGGTGTGTGTATTCAGAGGTACTTAAAAGTCTGTGTAAAGTTCATTTAATCATTAGTAATGGCACTCTAGGCTATTGGCACCACAATACTTGTGCCAATAAATGTTGTCTGTAATTTTAATGTACATAGTGGCCTGCACTGGAAAATAAACTAGCACCAGTATGTTAGTAATTAGTACAGTACTACTATACTTATATATGCCCGATTGTACTGGAATGGAAGTACTATCTTGGTACTGGTAAGGCTGTCAGCTGTACTTTAGCAGCTGCAAGGATTATAAGCCTATGTTCTATAGTATATTTAGTGTTATCCAGGGATAGTATGCCTTGTTTTGACTATAGCTAAAAGCATTTTGACAGGAGTCATAAAACAGAGAACTTGTGGCACTTGTCTGCCCTATTGTCATGAATCTTAATCAAGGTTATAGTTTGCCTGTAGCATACTTTCTAAGCATTAAATAGACATTTGTACTTGACTCAGTTCAAGTTAAAAAGATTGGTTGAACACTGAGTGACAGATGAACTGGCTTCACAATGCACCTGGTAGTACTGCAGTTGTGCTGTTGTGTGTATAAGTTTTAGAAATTGTAAACTGTAATTAAATTTGCAAATTTTTATCAACCATTGAAGAAGGGTAGGGAAAGAGGGAAAGGGACAGTAAGGAGGGCAGTTTGATGCAAGAGGTTTTAAAATGGGAGGGGGGCAGGGAGGGTCAGACTTCAAAATAAGCAGGCCCTTGGGCATTATGTGCTCCTGTTGATCAGAAAAGAGCCTCTGGAGACTGGTAAAAACAGTACCACTGGACGCTATTTTCTCATGAAAATAGCACACGTAGAAATTTTCCAGGCACTTTATTGTCGAGTAAATGGTGCCCGTAACCTTGAGGAAAATATGTCCGGATCCCGTTTTCTCATAACTGTCCGGCTGTATTCAAACTGGCCAGCAGGTAGTTACAATAAGAAAATCCCAAATGTTAAAATACAGGTTAACTCCTGGATCACCAAAAGTAGCTCCTGGTCCAGCCTGAAAGCCTGTGGACCAGGAGATAATTTTGGCAGAAAATAGCTCCTGGTATTTGACTGCTTATTTTGATCCCTGGGGAGGGTTGAAGGCAGCTAGATTGGATAAGACTAGTGTGAGTGGTACCAACTAGCTGTATACAAACTTGGAAAGGGGTGGGGTGAGGTAGCTAAGGCCCAGGCTTGGTTGTCATGGGCCCACTGGACTGGCCGAGAACTACAGTTGTTACAATGCACTACAGTGTTTCAAGAAATTCCACCAAAATCACAGTGTGGTTTTTATCATCCAGGGAGTAACTCAGTCAAGTTGTTAACTTTGATTAAGTCACATACTGTATGTTGCAGTGCAGTGTAATCATATGTGAAACTGTTGGGAATAAGTGTCTACATCCTGAAACATGAGTATGCAATTTGGAATATTCACAAGGGGAACATGATTTTGAAATTGTAGACTGTCTTGTACAGAACAGCTATAGAATGACTCAGTTATATTGTAAGTGCATGCTGTGTGGTCAGAGACCTTAAAAGAGTGAATATTTGACTTTTTTGGAATAATTTGTTTTGAACACTTACATATATATACTTTTAAAAGGACTTTTTAGTTTAGGGGCAATGTGGCTTAATTTACCTGAAAATAGTCACACAGCATTCACTTCTATTTTATTGTGGTTTTATGATGTCATTAATGACATTGGGTGAGTTATCTAAAGAAAGTCACCTTAAAACTTGAAATTTGTGAGACTAGTTGAGTGTAATTTCTTTTTATAATCTTGATTGTGTCATGTGAAGGTTACCATTACTTCAGCAAATTAATGAAAACTTATAAATCTATGGGCACAATTATTAAACGCTTTTAGAAGGCATTTGCAGGTAGCATTGGCCGTACACTTTTCTTCAAAGCCTGTACAGTAGTTATATTTTGTTAAAGCGCACAGGTGTACAGAAATGTTTTAGTGAGGAAAATTGTTCAAGAAAGACTTTTGCCTTTAGTGCTATCATTTATTTATTTATTTTTTTTTTTAATTGTGGTGAACTAAAATTTTGAAAATTTGTTCCCACTTTGCACTGTGCCAAATTGTACTGTACATATGTTATTGAGGCTTATATGTATTTGATGGAACTGAGTTGGATTGAAATGGTGTTCAACTAGGAATTCATATTTCATTTTAGAAAGGAAAACATTCTTGATTGAGTATATATTTATTTGATTTAAAAGCATTGATAAGATGTGATGAATGGGCAGAATACTGTACATCTGATTAGATTTGTAAGTGTTAGTATATATATGTACATGGAAATCACCTGTATTTTATATTGAAACAGGAAGTTTGAATGAAGTTTATAATAAGCCACAGTTTGAATAATGATGATACACTGTGCAAATTGAAATTGAATGGAAATATACTGAAGTGTTAAATACCACAATTATGTGTGGATCATTTAGGGGAAAAGAGGAAGTTTAGTATGTCACTTTTATTAATACTTAGTTCAAACAAAGAAAATACATAAAAGTACCTGTAATAGTGATAAAAGAGTATTTAGACCAGCATATAGGTTGAAGGAAACAGGGGCAGCTATTTATGGGACATACTGTATATCGTGGCATTATGCTCCACCTTTGTGGGATATCTTTTATATTTGACAATAAACCAAACTCTGTAGATTAATTTTGTTATTGCAGGCCTTTTCATTTAAGGCCAGCTATAACTCAGCATCACCTAAACTCGCCTAAAATAAATCTGAGGCGAGTCATTTACTACTCACCTTGATTGTCAAAAAGCTCCTCTACAAGGGCTTGACAAGCTTTCTGATGCATGTAACATCAGTAAAAATTTAGGAAATACTCGCCGTAGCAGCTCTTAGGAGAGCTGTTATGTACTCGCCTTCGGTTTTCAAATGTAAAGGCCTGTTATTGTGTGTAGTTACTACCCCTCTCCCCCCCCCCCTTGTTCTGTTAGTTTGATCTACTTTTAAATGTATAGCCTACTGTACATTGATTTGTACACTGAACACATGGTCCATATGTACTGTGTATTGGTTAAAATTTTACAGCGAGTGGGGGAAAGGGAGGGGGCTACATACAGTACCGCTTCTGAAGGTACGATTAGCGTATACATGTCTTTCAGTGGTACTCTGCTGCCTTTCAGTGCACTCTTGGTTCGAAGAAGAATGTTTGGGAGGGGGAATCTTTTTACCCTTTAAAAGCAAATTGCATGTTTTTTCACTGACTGTACAGTAGCTCTTAGTACAGCATGTTTATAGCAAATTAACAGGTGACCTGTTGATTATCCAACATTGTTTATAATACCTCTGTACATAGTTAATGGAAAGCTCTGTTTGTATCCATCTATAGGCTGTTGTTCATCATGCATTATAGTTGTGGATCTTACTTAAGGAATAAATCGCATTTGACGGACTATTATTGGTGAATAAACCGTCGAGACTCCAAACTTGGCAAATAACGGACGAGGGGAAGCGGAGTCCGTTTTTTGCCAAATTTGGAGTTGAGACGGTTTATGAGACAATAATAGTCCAACAAATGTGGTTTATTCCTATTCTACCACCGAAAATGTGTGAAAAACTTCATTTTCTATCAGTGTTTACGTTTACTGACTGTGTGTTGTGGAATAACAGGTCAGCGTTTAACCAATCAGAATGCAGGATTCTCAATAACGGATGGCTAGAGTTGGTAGAATACTTGAATATACAGTGTAACTGTTTTACTTTGTAGCCTACAGCCATATATTGATTAAAAATAGTCATCTAGAGAATTGATCCCAGATGTACAGTACATACAATCAAGCTGTGAAAGCAAAGAAAATTTATTGTCACTGTAAAATCAAAATGTTGCCAAGGTAACCATTCTGACACTTTAAAAGTGTGGTCCACTTATGCATTGGATTGAAAAACAGATTTATTGGATTTTGTTTAACAGAAGTATTGGGCAACTCAGGTACAGTGGTACTCCATAGTGTAGGCCTACAGTACATGTCATTCTGTTTTATACCGGTGCTTCTGTGCAGGTGTTAACACACTGGTAATAGTATTTACAGTATATAGGCCTATAGTCTGTACTCGCTGTACAAGAGGTTTATTGTACAAAACATACATCACTAGGCAGAATTAGAATTGGTTGACAAGAACGACAAAGAAAAAAAAAATGTATTTACAGTATATAGGTATAAAGTCTATACTCATTGTACAAGAGGTTTATTGTACAATACATACATCACTAGGCAGAATTACAATTGTTTGACAGGAACGACCGAAAAAAAAAAAGGGCATGATAAAACTTAAATTTTGTTCCTTGTACAATATTAAGATACTATCTTGATTATTCTAACCATAGGAAAGTAGGATAAATGTGAAATCTTCCCTGTATACTATCAACTTGACACTAAATTGTAAACAGTCTTTCAAGCCTTGGAACATGAAGTAGGACAAGATAGGGAGCACTCTAGATGGAGCTCCCTCTTCCATCATGTTATAAACTTCTACCAGGTACCTATAGTACTTCTTGTAGTTAGGTGAGGGTCTGTCAATTGAAGAAGGTACAGCTGTACTGTACAGCAAGTATCTAGACTCGTAAACCAAGTTAACTTTGAGATATAAATACTCTTTAGGCCTACTGGGTTTCTTTAATAGCCTGTACAGCATGAATAAACTATGTTCCCTATTATGGGTACTTAGCTCTGCTGTTTCTTGTACCAGACTACATTGACAGCTGGGGCACAATAAGTATCAAGACAACCTGTCAAAACAAGAAACATAATACAACCATGCATCCTTATACTTGATGTTAGAGACAAGGAAATCTGCCTGGAGTAATGTGGATCACACTCAGCTGGATATCAGAAAGAATGGGAGAGGTGAAGATGCCTGCAACATCTCATCATTGAATGATCATTGTTGATATTTGAGTCACTAGGCCATAGAACTCCATCATTGAAATGTACAGGCATGAGTATATTCCAGACAGAGTGTACACCATGGCAAGGGGTTCTCATCTTTCAGTAGTTTTTCGGCGAATATCAAGTGGTCACTATTCATTTTTGCCTTTAGATCACAGTCTGGCCACTCAATGCATGGGTACAGATTCCAAATTTGTGTAATGGGTCAATAGTTCAAATAAGGGTTTATATAAAGGATTAAAATGAACTTAATGGGACTAAGTTAACAAAAAAGACTAGATACAGAGTCAACTCATATCTGCACAATTTCTGTAAACAAGTTTACCCATCGTTGCACTTGGTTGTCAAATAGTAATAAGTCAGGCCTTGAAGGGCAATTGTTTTACAACGCTAAGGGACCACGAATGTGGGAGAAGCCTGTGTGGGTTTATGAAGTAGCCAACATCTTCATGTCAGGTGGCTATTTAAACCAACTCAATAATTTAGAAAAAAAATTTGGTTTCTTTTGAAAAGTCAGTTCAGATTGCTCTTGGATTGAAAACCCAACTTTGACCCGTCCAGGAATTGAACCCCGAACATCCCAGTTGCCAAGCTTCATCGCTTCAAATTCCACTGCCTTTTATATCCACTCAGCCACAGTAGCCTGCCAGTCCTGGCTGAGCTGCCTTTACATCAGGCTTTTTATTAGCCAAACCTGCTGTGTGTTCAAGTTTGAATTGCAACCTTGGGAATAACCTTGATACCATGTCAACCTTCACTGGAGTCTCCCTGACATTACTCTCATTTATGCCATGTACAGACTTACATGAACCCACTGAAGTTGCTTTTGTCATCAGTGTGACAGAACAGAACCAACGTCCTCTTGTATTTCCATATATCCACTTTACACTTTAGGATATTGTTGATTGATTGTATTGAAAACCTTCAAAAACAATTTAAACTGTTCCTTGAGTTTTTAAAATGTTATCTTCTTATTTTTCTGAAATTCAGGAAAAAAACTAAAAAGGTTCAATTGATTGAAAGGGTTTTTTTGAGCAATCACCCTTGAAATTCAGAGCTCCTATATTTCCTAATTGAGGTCTTCCATCAGAAGCTATGTACAGCCTTTAAATTAGGCTATATCTTTGAGTGTAATTACAGAGAGCTTAATGTACTTAAAGGGCATGTGCTGTTTGGTATGTCTCCATCAAATAGCATTTTGAAAATGTATATGGAGGGGATGGATCATATGTTAAAATTATTCTGCTTTGCATGTGGTATTTATTTGATGCCACATGTGATTCAAAATATTTTCTTACAAATTGAATAACATATTTAGAGACAAATTTCTTCAAAGCAGGTGGCTATTTATAGTGAGAGGTTTCCAAAGATACATCAAGTCAGATCTCAGTAATTAATCTATTGCAGATTGCCTAGAAGCATACAAAATCAAAGAAATTAGAGACCAGTGCCTTAGAGAAGCACATTATATGCAGTTTGCCTCAAGTGATATCGTTCAAAAAAATTAAGTACTGTGTAGGATACCCTGACCAGTGTGTTGACCCGTGGAGTGGATGGTCACAATTGTTAGGTACTGTTAGCCTTTATAAATTGTTAATTGACAGTGTAGTTGTAATTGTCAGTTCGTGGAAGGTCATTCAGTCTACTTCAATATCATTGGTTCTTTACCATCCAACTGTAAATATTTGTTCTAGGTTTGTTGATATAGATCTTTGAGGCTGAATCTCTGTTGATATTGATAGAACTACCAATGCAATTTGGAAACTTGACCGGGCTCAGGAATTTGATGAAATTTTTTGTAAAGCACACAACGCTGCCCGATTTCATGAAGTTGCAAACTTGCAATAATTATGTGTATGTGTGGTGTCATTTTGAAAGATGTACAGAAGTTGTGGCAAACTAGCTGTTACTGTACAGTTTATTGGGAGGGGGGATGGGTTAGAGTTAGATGAGGTTTTACGGCCCAGTTTCTAACCAATTAGTTTAAGTTGAGCCGGCCACGGCCTTTTTTTCCAGTTGTGGCTCACTGGCTTGTTTTCCCTACTCCATTGCTTATGC
>WURT03660481.1:0-18213 GCA_009936505.3 Holothuria glaberrima
TCAATAACGGATGGCTAGAGGTGGTAGAATTCTGTATACAGTGCACAAATTAAAATTAATACCTTTCCATAAAGATCTTGTATGATATCTCATAGTGAACTTTCGATCAAAGAATACAACAAAATTCCTTACAGCAGCTGAAGGGATGATCACCGACAAATCTATTTTTACGTCAAACTTTGGAAAGGAATGAGTGTCCTTGGGCTACGAAACTGGGAGAAGCTTAGATCTAGCACCGTTTAGGTTAAGCTTGTTAGCAAGCATCCAAAAAACGAATTTCGTCTATACAAAGAGTGATCTTAAGCGTTGCTGTAGCATTGTCCATCTAGGTCCTGGGATCAAAATAAGTATAACTACTATAAAGCAGCGTGTCGTCAGCGTAAAATATGGAAGTTCATTTGAAAACGCCTTGTAGTTCCCGCAACACGCTGTACATAGGCAGTAAAAACGGAGGACTACCACCCGTGAACGTAACATGCCATCACAGGAAATTCAACTTAATTATACATTCCAGTTGAAGGATCCCTACTGCAGCTCTCATTCCAATTAATGGTAGAACCTATTACCAAAGATTTGTTATTTAGAACTCTCTATGGAAACAATTAAACGAGACCCTAATGTACAAATTTGACTGAGATTTTGCCGAGACATTTCATGAATGTCTGAATGTAGGGATTGTATAACATTACATGATTGGATAGCCAAGAAATACTGCAGCAGCTCTTGTTCTGTGAGTACTATAATGGCTCACATCAATACCCACATTCCCAAGTATTTCCTTCATTCAACGAGATAAAGTATCCCTTGACACTGGTTTATGTGGTGGTACATAGCTAATAAAGAGTTATCATCATGTCTCACTTCCTCTTAATGTGGAAGTTATCTGGATGCATTGGCGTCACAAGGGTTGTTTGCAGGGGCTCAAGTGAGTTGACTTGCGCCCCAAGAGCCCGGGGCCCTGACTACCCGTTTGTTCGATCCAGTAGCACTTCCAGGGGCTGGTGATTGGGGACAACACAGATGACGTCGTAATGCGACCTCAGTTAGCCCCAAGTCTGAGTAATTCGTGCCATTTTCATACGTTTCTGAGATTTTATACGCCGTCCTGAGGGAGGGGGTGTACCGCTCCCTTTGAGAATTTTTTGTTAATTTAAGGTGGCTTAGATGCAAAACCGTACTATTTTTGAGGTCGGTAATTTTTGGAACTGATCGTATGTATGAAACTTATCCATTATCAGTGAATTCTAATTTTTGGTAAGGTGAAATAAGAGAGTGTGTTGTCAACAAAACTCCTCAAACCAACTCCTCCCTGGACACTTTACTGCCTTCTATCCGGGGCAATTGTCAAGCAAAAATACCTGCGTGGAGTCCTCAGAAACATTTTTGATTTTTCCTTTGCTTCATTGTTCATTGTAAATAGGTATCAAAGGGTGGCAGAGACCGGTACAGAACGGCCTCCTGGAAGCTTTAGATTAATTACACAAAACGGGGCACCAATATGATGCTTATTACCTGACACCCAAATGACGCCATAGAGTATGACGCTAAACACTTTTACAACGATCGTGTTTTACCAATTGCGAACCAGAATCCAGACGAACAGATTTCAGCAATGGGGAATGAGCGAAAGGGAGAGTAGAGGCAAAGGGTATATCACCTCCCTCATCGGTATAGCAAAAAGGGTGGAGGACTAACAAACACATTTCAGAACGCTTTTCTGTCATAAGTGCATTGACATTCACTATTTATAATAAGTGCGCGCAAGGCGTGCGGTAAAAATGTCTTGAAAATGTAAAGCAGCAACATAAGTACTTCCAGTCTTTCCATCATGAGACAAAGTAGATAAGCCAAAGATCCCATATTGATTCGAGGCCCTTACAGAGGTTGGAGATGTCCCTTTTCCGAAAATTGTTGAGATGAGAATAATTTCCTTTATCATTACTTTGATAATGGTCATGAGATGGAGTGTAGACCGTGACGGGTGCGCGAAAAGCGCTTCAAAATTTTGCATTAAATATAATTTCCATGACTGCATTCAGGCTCTGCATAGAGACAGTTTCAATTCCCCAACAAACCTATCTGCCAATCAGAAGGTAAGTCTTCTACTTTTGGAATCTTTAAATTAGTTTTCAACACTTGCTGCTTTGCTTTCCCGTGACTTGCTATCGGGAGGTATTGATAATAGGCACATCGTTGAGTAAAGGCTTAAAGGGAGCGTTTGCGACAAAGATTTGCGAAAATTCTGATAGTTTGAGAACCATTTGTGATAGAAAATGATTAAAATATATCCATCACTCGGTCGAAAGCACACCTCACCCTACCCCCTACAGAAATCTGTAGGTTAAACGCCTTTTGGGATCATTTTAAAAAAAATAAAAAAAAATGATTGGGGGAATGCGCCCCATGCCCTCGTGCCGGAGCCACTGCTTCGATCATCCCATGTGGGAAATCAGCAAGACTCTTATTTAAGGCCCAGCTGGCGGTTTATTATGTTGAAACAAAAGAACATTTTTTGCATCTATGATTAACTTATAGGAGCAAGCAATACACAGCCTCGACTCGCTCCAGCTTCCAACTCCCGACCTTAACTGGAATCCATGACATGCATGCTTGGATTATAAAGACTGAAATACTTGCTCGAATTCTGAAGGCTGAATATGGGTAACACCAACTTACAGTATTTAATAAGGAATTCATATATGGGCCTACGACAATTTATCGATTCGAAGACAGCTAGTGCAGTGTTAACTGGAGGGGGAGGGGTGCTAGAAGTACACAAGTTTTCATTTTCACTTTCACTTTCCTTCTCTTTCCATTTTTTTCTCATTCTTTGTCTTCCTACCTTTATCTCTATTTTTCTCTTTTAGGCTACCTTCATTTTGTGCCCCCTGGCCAGTGAAGGGAGGGGCAGCAGCCCTCTTTTGGTTTCAGCACTGTCTAATTGTAACGTTCGAGCAAGTGGTAAATATCAAAATTCGCATCTTCCGTGTATGCAGTTAATGCTGCTTTTATTGGTTCGAGCCTGGTCGTGATTGCTTAAGTTCTTTTTGGCAAAGTAAAATAGCTTTCCCCTGGAAAATGTGAAGGTTGTAGATATCTAACAACTGTAATGTTTGTAACCTTTGTGCTGACATAAGCGCAATAAGTATCAACAATTTCTGAGTAAGTTGTTAAACTGTTAAACCTGATGTCGGGTACAAGGACCATAAAATGTTATGTGCTTTATACCGGGTTTTCCCAACCTTTTTCAGGTAGCAGCACCAAATCGCGACCCCAATTCACAGTGGCGCACCCGGGATTTTGGACTAGGGGGCTGAAAATTGTGGGAAGACTATCTAAACGGAGCGCCACCATCAAGTGGCGCGGAGCGTACCAGAAAATTTTTGTATAAAAATACCCCCTAGATCGCCGAAAGTCGCCCTTCCCAGGCTCCGCAAGCAAGTTCCTGGAAATGGTATTGTCAGTATTTTCTTGGAAGGAAAACTCTTCTTCTTAATATTATTGGCAGATTGTCAAAATATGGTCAAATTTAGCAGTGAGAGGTTTATTTCGGTAGGTGGTTTCCCGCGGAATACATGGTCAATACATTAACGAATAACAGGCATTTGGAGAGTTCTTGCAAGTTTTTCGCTATACAAAAGTCTGATAAAATTTATACTCTCCGTTTTACCCAACCAAATTAGAATTCACTACATTAATGAACATTTTACAGCCATATATAATCACTTCCAAAATATCCTAAAGACAGCACCATTTTCGCATGTAAGCAACCTTAAATTAACAAAAATTTCTCAAAGGGCCCTCCCCTTAGACCCTTCCCCAGAACAGCGATCACTCACCTCATGCTGTTGCCCTCCCTAACAAAATACCCTGGTGCCGTTCCTGCTTAAATACATTTTCATCTAATAAACCCCTTGAGCCCCCTCCCTTGGGTGCGCCACTGTCAATTAATATACCCCAAAAGAGAATCACAAATTCACCTCCGTACTTACTGTTTCTAGTGATTGCATTTGACTTCACGAAGTCGCGTAAGCAATATGTTTAGTTAGTCTTTATTCTCTATCAATACAGAATGCTGGATAAGTGATATTTACTATTTTTCATTAGAGAGTGACAAATTTTCAAATATTTTCGAACTACTTCGCGACCCCACGATAAGTTGGGAAACCACCCGAAATACTTTTGTATTTCGGCTTTTTGGTTCTGATCTCAAAAACATATTTTAGAAATTTCTAACTAGGGGATGTGATCCAATGGTATATCTGTGATTGAAATCAAGCAATGCAGAAAGGGCAGAGCGAGCACTGTTTATAACACTGAAGCTTAGACCTGCTTGGTGCAGAGTTGTTAAGAATTCAAGCACCTCATTTATAGATGGTTGAAATGGTTTAACCCGTCTTGATAAACAGAATTTAAACCACTTGTTTTGGCAACTGCATTTCTGTTTTTTTGGTTGGCTGCTTCCATGATGCCATAAGTATGACAGACGTGTCTTCTGAAATGCCGCAGTTTCGCAATCTTTGCCTGAAACTAGGCATGCCAGTAGCCTAATCTCATGTTCCGATGTAGATGGTGCGACTTTGCTCCCCTTGACTAACAGCAGAGAAACAATTAAGATTGGAAGTGGCCTGAATGTAAATATCAATATAAACAAGGCAAGAAATTCCTAAATTTCGTAGTTCTGATAAAATTGGTTTAAGTAGTTTTGTGAATGTGCGACGCGCTGACGCCAGCCTTTTGGGTAAAAAGTATATTGATAGACATTTTCTTTGCATAGGATACTAAGCATCTTTGAGATCAACAGATACTCTACAGCAAGGAGGTTCAATAAACTTAAGTGCAAATTGCAAATTGTCCGTGGTTTTAATGTGGTAGTATTTTACATTCGCATTCAAATTCTTTAAATTCAAAACCATAGGAAAAGACGCATCTGGCTTAGGTCTGAAAAATACAGAAGAAATAGATTTATTATGGTAATGTTAAGTCCTTTAAGAACACCTTTAAAGAGAAGTTCATCAATTTCTTGTTGCAAAAATAGTTCTTCCCTAGTGTTTAAGGGGCATATTTAGACTTGGACCTACAAAATTTAATAGGTTTGTCATTGTCAAACTTAATGCACTAGCCTTTGACATGGTTTAAAATTAGAGGATCACTTCTTGCCATTTCTCTTCGTGCAGTTAGCTGCACGGGTTAATAGTGCTAAGCGCGCAATCGCTGGGACACATAACCTACTTGCTAACCGAGAAAAACAAATGAACAAAACTCAGTAATATACAAGCCTGTGATTTCGTTCCATAGTCAGGCAAATAGTGCCTGGGAATTGCCAATTTTCGTGATCTAGGAGGTGTTTACATCCAACACTTACTTAAGCGCTTCGCGCCAACCATTGGTGGCGCTCATCTTACGTACTGTTGCTTACCGAAGTCACAAAGGTGGCCCTCTTTGCCCAAACCCTAGATCCACGCCTGAATTCTTATGTTATTTGGTTGCATGCCTTTGCAACAAAAGTTATTCCCTACGCCATCACACTTTACATCACTTTGCTCAATACTTTGCATCACTTGACTTAGAAAAAAAACTTAACCATTAGGCCACTACCATGCAACAACAGCTCTTGCCAATCTAACCCCTTCCCTCTTCTCTGGCAAATCCTTGATTCACCACTACTATGATACATGAGGCTTTTAGCCTAATATTCTTGAACATTTATGGTCTTTACATCAGCGCCCCATCTATCAAATCAGTTCTTTTTTCAAAGAGCCGAATGACTGCCCGAGGGGCCCCCTTTAGGTTCGTGCCCATTGTCCCCACATTCGTAAATTCGGCCGCGAGAGTTGTTGACTCGAGTCCGACTCGACTGGCACTTTCTTTTGACTTGCGACTTGACTTGAAGAAACCTGACTTGCGACTTGACTTGAAGAAACATGACTTGGCGACTCTAAATAACAATTTATGTCTCTGAGTGTGGTATGAATTTTGTACCATAAAATTATCTAAAAACAAAAACGCAAGCTTTTTTCATGCATTTTAGATTGCAGTGTGTAGCGGGTAGAACAGCCATGCCTTTTTGGCTAAAATCATGTGTTGTATATGTTCCTTTCAGCAAGTTGCGATTGCACTACACATGGCAGACCGATGATGATGTCAAAAGGTTGGCCAAATTAAGTCTTGTGCCCTTTTCGGTACGTAGCTCCTTTAGGAGAGCAGAACTACTGAAGTAAACGTTTGGCTTTACCCTCGGCTTTTCGCCAGAGAGTCAATGGGATTTTAGGAGAGAAATGCTTTAGCTAAAGACAGGGTCACAGGGGTAGAGAAAAGGTAAAACTGTAGTTAAGTGCTGATTTAAGCTACCATTTAAAAGCATATTACCTAACTACAAGCACTCATCAGTTTTAGCTAGTGTACAGCGATCAGTGATTTCCAACCTATTTTCGGCTCAACGCGGCCTCTTGCACTGAACGTTGTGTTGAGCAAATGCACTCAGCCCATGTCCCCTACCTATGAATGGCAATACAGAACGCCCTATGTCTATAATATATGAGTGAGTGAACAGAAAATTAAACCACGTGGTAAGATAAAGAGAATGATAAAATAGCTTACAGTCATTTTATGTGTGGATACAGGGAATTACAAACCCATGGCGGAGGGGGGGGGGTTGTTCACAGTATTTGGTGGCGACGTCTAAGCTCTCATTCGTTAAAGAGATGGTGACTTGATAGGGTATAGGGGTCCTCCTTACAACAAAACCCAAAATGAAACGTTGTTAAAGCGCAAATTCCTGGCAATTTTGATATTGATAAAATTATGTTGTATCATGCAGTGTGAACCCTGTAATTCCGGAATAGGGGACCCAGCAATGATCATTTATTATTCAAAAGGCCAAGACATGAGGTCTGCTACACACATTTAGAGAATACGCATTAGCACATGAAAGAAATGTTTACACGTGTGCAGCTAGGATATCCATAAAACTGCAAAATGTTGTTTGGGATTATCCTTCTCTTTTAAAACGATCGCATTTGCAAAAGAACTTATCTTTTCTCGTTTACGATACTGTAATCTACATAGCCTACCTTAAGTGCTTAAAGCTTAAGTGATCCAGTGGTTGTTCTGTAAAGTTGTTGATTGGATATTCTTCCGTATGGTCATGACATATTTTGCAAATCTTCGAAAAAAAGGACTTGCCGTCCTACAACTTCTTTTGACAAAAGTATATTTTCACGGCCTAACACCTGGTCTCCGTATTAAGACTGTATCTAAAATCCATTATCTGGTTTATAGGTTTATTGTACTTTTAATTTAAATATTATAACCTGTGACTTGACTTGACTTAAACGAAATTGACATGTGACTTGAAGGAAAATTACTTGCGACTTGACTTGACTTGAAGATAGATGACTTGAGACTTGACGTGACTTGGTAAAAATGACTTGGTTACAACTTGTCTTTTAGGGATCGATATACGGAAGTTGAAGCTTTGGAGCAACCTGTTGCTAAGTGAATTGTTGGCCACCATATCAGTTGTCACCTGTATCTCCCTCCTTGTCAAACTGCTGGTTTCGGTTTTTACATGACAAGTCAACATGCAGGTTTTCAAAGTTGGAATTATGCAATTTGATTTTATCTTGTACTTTAACGACTGTCGCTACGGAAAAATTATACCAAGCAATAAAAAAATGCTTTTTGAATCCTCGCTATTTTGACTGATTCCTCTGAAAAATCTTTACAATTGTTTGCTTTTATTCACTGAAGTACTTGTGAAATTAACTCAATCTGACGTTTTTACTTAATATTTATTCTACGGTTTATTAAAGTTGAAGTTCTTCCTTATCACGATAACGATAACAACATGCAAAGGAACATCACAAAAACATTCAAAAAGTAACGCGGGGAAGACCCGACAGAAGCAAAGCTTACCGAGTTTGGTTCGCTATTCAAAAGTAAGAACAGAAGAAAACAACCGCCTAAACAACGACCGGCTACTAATTCCGACATGTGAGAGACACAAATGTAACAGAAAAGAGAGGTAGCGACAAGGAAACACAGGAAGAAGAAGGGAGAAAGAAAACAAAGACAAAAGGCACTTTCTCAGTAAGAAGTAATATTTAATCCTGTTTTTAATACATACATCATTTAAATAATTTTGAAACTTACTAGTGATTTGGACAAAGTAACTTTAATCTCAAGACTTACAGTAGAATAAGCAGTGGACGAGTGGATGTAGGATTTATATAGCTATAACTTATTAAGCGTAGAATATGAGTAAACACTACTGATAAAAGGAAATAGATTTGAAAACTTACAGGGTAGTAAATTTTCTCACCATTGATACATAAGAAAATCTTTTATTGGAAATTCCAAAGTTGTGAACAGTTTTAACTCCTTTAATAAGTTATTGTCATAATGATGAAGCTTAGTGCGTAGAATATCGTGGTTGACCGTATTAAAGCTTTTGACAAGTCGAGATAGATACCTACTTACCATACAGTTTATCACTTAAAGCATTTGCAACCTTTATCAATTAAATCTAAAGTAGCAAGCTGAGTAGAATACTTTTTGACGGACTCCATATTAATTCTCTCTTTAAATGAAATCTTTAAAACATAGAATACAATCGACTGATAACCAGTTTCCAGTTAGTAAAGAAGCAAAATACAATAACTCGATAATTTAAAGCAGAGTTTGCATCGCAAGATTTTAAAAGAGGGAGAGACTCTTGCTACCTTAAAGTTATCGGGAACAACACTTCTCTACTGTTCAAAGGGAGTTCTAAGTATGAGTCAACGGTTTAATTACAACATAAATAACCTGTTTTCGTTACATCTGGTAGGTATTGTTATCCTTAGCAACCAAAATTTGTTTCTCTTGTATTTCTTTAGTGATGATCATAATTTCAGGTGGTTTCTCTCTTTCCTTATCATATTACTTTTATAATTTCCTCGTCTTATTTCATGGGTCTTGGTGGTAAAGTTAAGCCCTCCGAGTTACCTTTAACCATCGCTCATGTTTCTTTTTAGTGTTTTACTCAGAGTTGCAAAAGCCGAACCGGACCAGATACTAAGTAGAGTAATTAAATAACCAGTTAAAATTTTACGGACAAAGGGTAAAACTGATGATAGTCGGGAAGTTGGAATGCGAGAGTAAGACTTTTCAATTATCTGAATGTCACCCTCTAACAGTTTCAACTACCTGCCTATTCTTATATTAGTGTCAAAATTGAATGTTGAGTCTATGAAATGACAATTTCAAAAGCCAACGTAAAATTGTGTTTCCTTTGTTCGTTGGGTGGCATCTTTTGTAAGAAAAATACAGATGTCGTTAGAAGAGCTGATGTCTCAAGCAGAGAAAGGTCACTGCTCTTCATTTACCTTTTACTCTCGTAACAGTAGGAATTTAGAGTACTTTTAGACCTAGTTTTAATCATATTGTTCTCCACTTTTGAGATTGTCTGGCTTTGAGATTGTCTGGCTTTGAGATTGTCTGGCTTTGAGATTGTCTGGCTTTGAGATTGTCTGGCTTTGAGATTGTCTGAAGGTGGATCGGTAAACATTTTGAAATTACTTTACTAATCGCAGACGGTTCACGATCCTATTCACTTTTTCTTTGTAGTCTTTAAGCAGGTAATTTAAAATCAGTTGCTATAACTAGGACCAGGGGCAACCCGGTCTAGACACCCCTTCCCGGACTGTAAACCCACAAATCTTTATTCTCGCATTCCACGCCGTAGAAATGCCAAAAGTTTCCGAGTACCAGATAACGACGGAGATGCTCTCAGCACCCGTATTGTCTCATTTTTAGGGCCTATTTATTTATCAAATTTTCCCGGGAAGCCCCATGAACCACCCGCCTCTAGATATATCTTCAGTGCCTAAGCTTATATTTATTTAGTTATTCTTTCTCACGAATGAGAGTTCTCCCGCCAAACCCCGATTCCCCTAGGTCAACTAGTAAATTGGGGAGAAGGATAACGGTTTCCAATATACCAACCCTTCAAATACACCGACAGGGAAGGGATATTCACCTTCCGGCGAAGACTGGCTCTCCTTCAGGGATAATTTCCACCTTCGTAGGGACTCGTGTGTCCCATAGAGCATTCCATCACCGACGGCGTTAAGTCACCCTGACGGTTACCCTGTTTGTGCCCTTAAAGATCCGGTGACATGAAAATGACATACCATTTGTTATTTAAATGTAAAAGTATTTAAAATCTAAAAAGCAAACATAAACGATGGGAACCCATCACAAATTGACCCTTTACAAGGTAAATTCTAGTTTTCCCTTACATAAAGAATACAGATAAGCTAACTATGCAACTCGTGACATGGAAAGATTAAACCACCAGATACAGCTAATGTAATCTTTAGTTTTGTCAATTTTCATTTCAAGGACAGTTATAACATTGCTGTATCTTGAGTGGTTCATTTTGTCAGTAATAACTGTCTTCTTGAAAATATCAGTACCACACAACATAATATAAACTTGCTGGCAGGTAATTAAGAACTGATTTATAACAATAGAAATACTACACTCCGCCTTATTGCTTTTCCTAGGCAATGAGTAGCATCAGAAGCCATCCAACTTTGACAGTTTTATCTTGAAATGAAAAATGATATTTAAAGAATTCCAGCGTATCTGCCACAGTGGGATTTTATTCTTTTTGTGCTAAAGTACTATTTTGGGTTGCATGCTACCATACTTTAAGGAGTGTAGATTCTTTAGTATGAACCCAAAAATTTCGGCACCGTTCTCACTCTGTGGAATTGTTTCGTTCCATTCAGTATTTTTTTATTCAGCTGAATTCCAGCGTATCTGCCACCGTGGGATTTTATTCTCTAAGTACTGTGCTAAAGCAGCTCTTTCGGGGTTGCATACCACCATACCTTTAAGGAGTGTAGATTCTTCAGTACGAACTCAACGTTTATTTCGGCACGTTCCAATTCTTTCGCTCCATTAAGGATTTTTTATTCAGCTAAATCGTGCATACCCTCATGTACAAGTTTCATTGCAATCGCTTGAATTTCTCGCATACAGTACTGTTACCATCTCGGAGGGGATTGGGGTAACAGTTGACCATTTCATCAGACACAAGGAAAGCAAACAATACAATACATGACATTTCCGAAAGGAGTTAGGCACATCGACAGTTGCCTTGGTCTGCTTTTTCAATCAGTGGAAATTCTACTAGACGTATAAGAATGGCCAAAGACATTGGTGCTCTAAACGCGACGCTGTGCACTTACGAGTCAGACTACATCTTCGCTACACTCGGTACGTCATTCATGCCTATTTTGTAGAAAATATACTTAGACATGGGATGATGTTGTATAAAAGTTTGGTTGGTTTATAAATGTAGTTGTGCCTGACGGAAGGGAGAGGCATTTGGATCTTTCCTGTTTCAAAACCCACCTTATTACAACTAGGTGAGTTTTACTATTCAACAAGGGTTAGTGAGGGATCTATTTTCAAAAATATTCTTTCTTTTATGAATTTGTAGAAAATCATTTCCTCTAATTAGAATATCGATTATTGTATGACGAGTTTGAAGGAAATTATTGGATGACAATGTTTCTAATTAGCCCCATTACTCATGTATCACTTTTTACAGTTACCAAAAATGTTAGAAATTGTAGTTTTTTGTGGACAGAAGTTGCATATAATTAATACCTAATGGTAAAAAGTGTCTGATCACAAATTGCTAATAAATGATTTTAATCATTAATCATTAATTACCCTATCGTTACCATTTGAGTTGTGTGTCAGATGTGCAGAATCTTGTGAAGTTTGACCATTTAGCATCAAGATGTGAGCAAATTTCAACACGTGTGAAAAAATCATTAATTTTGTAAACCAACTCAATAAGCCCTTTAAAAGGAGCTGATTAAACTCATTTATTCCCTGCAATGCGCAACACAGTAATGGTATGGACAAAATATCCCTTATATCAAATTACGCTCAATAAATGCCGTGTTCTTGCCGATACTACCCTTACAAAAAAAAACCCCATGCAATTCCCACGGGAAGTGGCCCACTTCACATGGGAAGTCAAGGATTCTAGTGGGATTTTCACAGGAATCATGCACTCCTCAAGGGAAATCTGAAGATCACCATGGGAAATGCACCATATCCCATTACCTTCCCACGGGATATCGAAATTTCTCCTGGGAAATGGAAATTTCCCTCGGGAAGTTGGCAAATTCCCATGAGATTTGGTTCCTTTCTCACTGGAAGTTGTTATTCCCCTTGGGAAATAGTACCTTTTCAATGGGGAATGATTATTCCCCGTAAGATTTTCCAGTTTTTCACGGGGAAATGATAGTTTCCCATGACATTTGTTACTTCACATGGGAAATTGACAAGTCCCCATGGGAATTGTAAGTTCATTTCTTGATTGAATGTGTCGATTTCACATGCAGTTCCCCATGGCATAATGTGATCTCATCATACATGACCCTGCTTGAAGACCCATGTATGGTACCATATTATACACCATATCGCTTTGCATGTATGTGCTTTACCTTTAACATCAATGATGCACCTGGTACTTTATTTTTACTTTTCATTCTCCAGCATGAAAGGTACTAACAGATTTCAGTATGTGTATGTTAATTACCTGCAGGCCACATAGCCTAGGCCTATATTGTTTAAGTGGTAGAATTGAAAAAATCACAATTACCATTGCATTTTAATCTTCTGGGGGTGAAAAGTGTTTACCGGCTTGCAGAAAGCTGCTCTTATTTCATACCCCCTCCTACAAAGCACAGGTCACAGCACTTAGCAGTTTAAATTGGAAAGATTGTAATCATGGGACATAGGCGCCTACATGTAGTATACTTGGCAGGAATCAGAATTGCAAGGGGTGGGGGTCTCCCTCACATAAATCTTTAGTATATTGATCAAAGGTGATACCCAGGATCTTAATAATTTAGTCACTTTTATTTAACAGGTTTTCCCCGCAGGAGATATTCCTGCGCAAGTCCTTAAAAATTTTTTAAGAAGAGTGTGGTAATCGCGGCAGTAATCGCGCTATCATGCTTATTGACTGACATAACAGTTAATTACAAGGCCTGCAGGACTATATACGATACACTGCACCTCAACTGTGCCGATCTCTTTAACATACATTTGTGGGATAATGACAAATAGTAGGCTCCCTCAGTGTCTCTTCCTCAGGCTCTCCTCTTAAAATTAAAAGTCTTTAATCCTAATTAGTAGATCCTAAATGATAATTGTGAAAGGTAAGATATATATATAGTCCCGCCATTCCACCCCCATGATAAATACATGTAAGCTAACCAAACCATGTATTCATTAGTCCCTCAAGTTGTAAATGCAGGCCATAATGAATACAGCTTATTTCTTTATAGCCTACAATTGCAATTTAGAAACTTCAGTGATAGAGTCTAGGCTATTTACCAACTACTCACACAATACTGGTATGCAATTTCTCATGTTTATGTACTGCGCTAGAAATTATATACCCCAACACACTACTGTCATATATATTAGTACAGTACAAGTTTATTACCACTGATTCACTTCTACTGTATATATGTATTTCATACTGTATTGTTAATTGCCGTGATGCAATGCAGTATACTGTACTTTATCAGTCTTCAACTAAATTTTAACAAGCAGCTTGCAGTATTTTAAACAGCACTTTGCCAATAGGGCCTACTGTAGAACTTACTGCTTTGTAGTAGGCCTACAATAAACTGATGTTGCATCACAGTGTATGTCATGCACTCTCTGAAAGCTGGAAGCCAGCTCATTGTGATTGGTTGGTGAGATGTGCAGAGGGCTGTTCAAATAAACACCATTGTTTGAACTACACACACATGCACAGCCTGCAGTGAACACTGAGTGTACAACAGTAACAATTAACTTGCACTGGCAGTGGCTGTACTGTGGGGTTGTGTAGTTGAAGCTTACAGTCAAAACATCAGTAATTGGTACAGGTAGCATATGCAGCCAGGAAAGAACTTGTGCAATCATGAAGTATGGTGAATGCTGTATGTTGTGACTTTAAATATCTTTCACTTAAAAGAGTGCCAGGAATCTGCTTAAACAATTATACTCTGCAAGGAACTGAAGAAGACATGTGATGGCCCTGTCGCTTTCCACTGCTTAGTTAGTACAACTTGCTAAGAATGGACTGATTTTTTGAAAAGTTCATACTGTACTATACTGTATGAACATGTATATTTGAGGCTTTGGTATGTAAGTTACAAATTTGTCATGGAATCTTCAAAGGCTATAATTACTGCCTGAGCATATATGTGGAAAGAACTTTGTATGTGCATGGGGCATGCATGTAACTATTCATCCTTACAAAAAGAACAAATTGGATGTGGAGCTATATATTGTGACATTCAGTTCACCCAAGACTGCTTCTCAGTAAATATCATATTTGCACTCAATGATGAACTGTAATTAAGGGTGTAAAAATGGCAAAGAAGTATGACCATTTACGTTCTTTAAGTGCTATATTTGCATGCAGTATTGGAATCCATTGAAAGACAACACTACAGGCAGAATCAAAATATATCTACAGCATCACTCTGGCAGTGTTTCTTCATTATGGATATAAAGACATTGTCCAATAATTTGCAGATGGATATTGAATGATATATTTAATGAGTAAAACTCCCCACACGACAAATCCCCATGGGAAATATTTCCCATGGGGAGTATTCCCCGTATGAAGAATTTCCCGTGAAAAGTATTCCCCGTGGGATTTTGGCCTACGGGGAATGCTCCCCATGGGGAACGCTTCCCATGGGAAGTATATCCCGTGGGAAGTTATCCCCATGGGGAGCATTCCCCGTGGACCAAAATCCCTTAGGAAATTTCCCATGGGATTTTCATGGGAATTTCAATGGGGTTTTTTTCGTAAGAGTAAAATCCACTTCAATATCCGCCGCTCAGCGGATTTTTTCAGGACTGTACACTGCCAAAAAACCACAAAGAGAGATAAGACTTTCTCTCTCCCCTACTCTCCACAACTTGTGTAAACAAAATCTCTCAATTGTAAATAGGCTACTTTGTAGAATACAATGGCTAGGCAAACATCTGCTGCAAGACTATTTAATGGTCAAGTTAACAGTTAAGTGACGATGCAGGATTACTTGGCAGAGAGTTTACACTTAATGTAGCAGAAGTGTGGAGACAAACAAAAGGTGCGAAAACAGTCTTCATCGGCAGAAACACCTCATGACTACCATAAACTAAAGTACTCTTTGAAAAATAGACTATCATCAAAGTCAAACCCATGCAAGATTCAAAGTATGTCTCACAGTCCGATCAGGCTCTTTGGAAATGTTCCTTCTTGAACTTCCTCGATATTGTTACCTAGTAAATATCTGTGATGGACAAAAGATTGATTTGCATAAATTTGTGAAATACCTATATACATTGGTCCGGCCCTTTTCCAAATTAAAGCAATTGTTTCTTTGAAGCATAAAGCTGTGCTAAAGCATTAAGTTTGGAAAACAAGTGGGCTTTACATGAAAGTTGGGATCAATACTTATATTTTATTGCCATAAATTATGTAACAGCCTATAAAGGAAATGATCGTAATTACATAAGAGTGGCAGTAAGTAAATTATACAACATTATAAAGTATCGTATGGTTTGACAAATTTGGGTCGAAACTTTTTCTTGAATTTCGTGGATATGGTTGAAAGGTAAATATCTACTATGAAGCAAGAGAGTATTTGTATTAACCATTATCATAACAGTCCATTTATTACACTCAACATCTCATGACATATTATTGAAGCTTTTGCGCTAAAATATAATGAAACGACAAAACGGAAAAAAGTTGCAAAGTGATATGATTAGGCCAGTGCATAGCAAAAAAATATAATAAACTACGATTTGATATCAAACTGTTAGAGGACACATAAAATTCGTCCGTCTTGAGATCCTACGTAGACAGCGCTTTCCATCTTGACAGGAATGTTTAACACGTGTAACCATGGGGAGGATGGATAAAAGTTAACTTCCCAGTTGAGCTATACACAGCAGTGGCAATTGGCAGAGCAACAACTGCCATGGTAACGGTATGTCACACGTACTCATGAACATTCAGGTATACGGAATAGCCTGTTGTTAATCCTTGTCGGTATTTCCTGTTATCCCTAGGGCACGCGCCTAGGTAATTGTTCACTTGCAAAGATGCAAATTGTATTGTGGATATGCAGGGATTTTGAAAAGGGGTTTCAAGATAACAAAAGAAAGGCATTCCCAGTAATGGATAACTACATGATTAAGTGAGGGTAAAGGATGGCCCAAAGTGTGTTTCATGTATGCGTAAAAGGAAACTAGTTAGTGCCACGCCGAAGTCAACCGTGGAGAGGCTCCGTTCCTAGCCTGCACGCTAGCCTGTGTTTCTGAAAAGGGCTCCGTTTCTAGCCCAAATTAGTTTGAAATGGCTCCGTTTCCCAGCCAAAAATTGAAATTGTAAAAAGGCTCCAGTTTAGCCGTTAAAGAAAAGTTGGCTCCGATTTCTAGTCAACAAAATTCTTGTGAAAAGAGGCTCTGTTCCTTGCCTAATTACCTTAGTTTTGTGTTAGTCAGAGGGTTTTGTGATTTTACAATGCTGTTATCCAGTAGGAAAGTCGGTATCGGAATTGACGAGTCTTGATGTTGCATCGTGTTTATCTGTGAGTATTTGTTCTTGTAATTTTGGTGAAGTTGTCCCTATTTTGCAACAATTTTCAAAAATTTCAAAATTAAAAATAGCTTCAGAGCAGAGGGATAATGGTGCGTGTTTGCCAAATTTGTAAAGCATAACCATACGTAATTTGCAAGCATCAAACGAAGGTGCCACAGTATACCGACATATGTTGGGGTTTCTGAAAATTTACTGTGGGTAAAATTTGGGAGAAATTGTGAGTGGTCGAATTATTCTCAAAATAACTTGGTTGGAACGTGACGACATCACTAATTTAACGTTTCAGGGTCTGACTTTTGAAACTGCCATCCGTCTTTGCCCAATAACCTACGAAGGCCACCACCTATGTGTCAGAACCCAGAACTAGTAGTCTGAGAGGAAAGCCTCACGCTAGAAGCTAACCTATCCCGACGGTCCTTCTCTTTTCGAACGCCAACATCATTACCCCAGGGAGTCGCGTTGCATTCGAGTAGGCTACCGTAGCGTGAGAACTGATATGTATAGGGGTTCTGTGATAGTGTTCTCAGAGACAGACCAGAAGTTCAACTTTCGGGTACAATCTTTGAGTATGTAGGATCTAGGAGGAGTATAGGGTCATCTTAGCATTAAGTTAGGTGTCTATTTTTTTTCATTAATATGTGTATTTTGGTGTATTCTTGAATTTTGTAAGTTGAATATATTTTTGTATGTATTTTTATAGTATGAAATGTGTATATGTGAATGTTGCGCAATAATCACAGTTGTGGACTTAAAGCAAGGTTTGTTTTGTCTTTGCACTTGTCTGCCAAGTCCACACCGTCACGGCTGTGTCCAAGACTTCCTATGCGCAGGGTCTAACCTTGTGACACTGTAAAGTTTCCTGAGTGCCTTGTTTCTGGGACAAACCTATGGTGAGGTACCCCATGTGTCCCTTATATTCATTACTAAGCGACAGGCGACTGGTCTAATTTTGTGTGTCGTTTAAAATATGTTTACTAGACGGTTAGGTCGGCTTCATTTAAACTTGGCGGGAAGGTACCACACAGTTAAGCCTTGTGTCTCTAGTCGGGTAGATTTGTGACAAAATGTAGCTCAACCTCAAAAAAATTCCTACAAGTGAGATTTAAAATAGTTTTTGGTAGATTTGGGCGTGGGGAACAACATATCAAAAATCTACCAAAATCGGTTCCCGAGATATTTATTTAAATGGGTCATTTCCAAAATGTCCGTTTTTGCGTCATTGTAATGGTAAATATATATCTAAAAAGGCAATTTTTCTGATTAAAGAAAGTTCTGCTGTACTCAAATTTTGTTTGACATGATCGTATTATGATTAAATTGACCAAGACTACGACTGTAGTACATGTAGCTTTCATAGTTCACCTATGATCTTACACTTAAGTCACAAAAACCGTCCAAAGGTCTGTTCTTTGCCTACAATAGAATACATGGAATATAAAAAAAAACTCTTCTTAGTTTTTTGCTCATACCAGCATGCTGATGTGAGCTGATGTGAGCTATTGTGATCACAAGGCGTCATTCTAGCTATCTGACCACAA
>WURT03660492.1:0-18213 GCA_009936505.3 Holothuria glaberrima
ACAATACAATTTCTCACATTTTCAGTAACTGCAGGAAGTGAAACATGAGTAATGAGGCTAATTAGAAAGTATTGTCGTGCAATGATTTCCTTCAAACTTGTCCCAAAAATAATTGATGTCAACTCAATGAGCCCTTTAACTTGTTTCAATAATTTTAGGATAAATTAAAGGGGCTCACTGAGTTGATATCGATTATTTTGTGACAAGTTTTAAGGAAATCATCATGCATGACAAATGTTTCTAATTAGCCTCGTTACTGTATATCACTCCCTATAGTTACCAAAGATGTGAGAAATTGTAGTTTTTATGGACAGGGGTTGCATATGGTTAGTACTTAATAGTAAAAAGTGGTCACAAATTTGTAATAAATGATTGAAATCATTAAATATGCTATCATTGCCATTTCAGTTGTGTTTTAGATGTGCAGAATCTTTTACTCTGACCATTTGCCATCAAGATGTGAGTAAATCTCAACAGGTAGGAAATAAATCATGAATTTTGTGCACCAACTCAATAAGCCCCTTTAAAAGGTAATATCCTCAAAATGCCTACATGCATTCATATGTACATGCATATTGAACATTGGTTCTTCCCTTCTAATGTATTACTGTAACAGAGAAAAGTACAGACCTATTGATAATTTTAAACTAATTTAGCCCTACTGTAGTCTGGAAAGTTTTCTGACTCAGTGTTACAGTATCAGTTTCCAGGCTGAGGCAGAATCAAAATCCATGCACTAAAACTTGGGGGACCAAATTGTGTGGATGCATGCATGGGTGGGGTGGACCAAGGTGAAAGAAAGGTAAGCTGAACCAGGAGCCACTTCCAGTCAAAGAGTGTCTTCTGGTTCCTTGGTTTTTGATGCTGCCTGGAGACACTTTGTGTTTAGCAGGAGACAGTACCCAGCCACAATGATGTATGCATATTAGGGACTTCAAAGATGATGGGCTGTACTTTCGGTAAAGAAGCAGTGCCTGGTAACATTCTTTTTATTGTCAACAGGCGCTATTTGGTTGGAAACAAGCACCAAACAGTGCCTGGCGCCTGGGTAATCTAACCCTTGGTGTGGACATGGCTATCTGAGCACCTTAATTTTAAGGTACTTTGAAATGGAGAACTACTGTATGACTTCACTAGACTGGAAGGTCCAGTAGATGGAAGGCCCGGCCCCTAGACCAAAACTTGGTAAGGGAGGATAAGGATTATGAATGAGGTTACTGGTTTAAGACAGATATTTATCATCCCATACTACATGTTTGCCTTGGGGAAAGAAAAGTTCACAATTGTTAACTGCCCTAGACACCAAGTCAAAAGATAACAGAGTACTGTAGCTCACATTTAAAGCATGCACAGAGAGGGTTCTGATTATACACATTAGGGCCTTGTATGTTCACCAGGATATGGCCTAAAGCAATGAACTAAGTTTGTGCTTGTACAAGGAGAATTGAAGACATTTATGGGAGGGGCTAGAATTGAAGACATTGATGGGAGGGGCTAGAATTGAAGACATTTATGGGAGGGGCTAGAATTGAAGACATTTATGGGAGGGGCTAGAATTGAAGACATTTATGGGAGGGGCTAGAATTGAAGACATTTATGGGAGGGGCTAGAATTGAGGACATTTATGGGAGGGGCTAGAATTGAAGACATTTATGGGAGGGGCTAGAATTGAACTAAGTTGGGAGAATTGGAATTGCCAGGGACGACAAGATTTGCACTTTGAGGATATTAATTGTTAAAGCATCTCACATCTTGTGGACCTTCGTTCTAGTGGGCCTTGCTCACTGTGAGAACCTGAAGCCTGTGAAGTTGAAATGAAATGTATACTATAATGGGGACCTTCACTACAGTATGTAAAACTGTGAACAAATTGATACTATGCTTGCAAGGAAGTTCCAAGGGTTTAGCTATTAATATGAGTCATTAGAATTTCAGACTGGTATTTAATTGTCACTGGGCCCACCCCCTCTCTACTGGGAAGGGGGGGAGGAGGAGAAGGGTTAACTGCATGCTGATAGAGAGTTCTCTCTTCACTTATTACTTCTGTGGGATGATCACATTCTGCATGTGAATGCAGTCATCAACAGGATGAAGTATGCAAGAAGTATTTACAGTTTCTAATATGGCTTGCATTTATAAGCGATCCCCAATGAAAATTTTGCAAAGCATTACGGGTATCTTGAATATCTTGATGAATAGCTTACCACCCCATGTGAATGCAACTGTGATGTTGATAGCAGAAATGGCAGAAATCTCTTGTTATCAAGATGAAATTCTCAGTTGTCATTCCACGTGGACATGGGGTATACAGTAGGCAAGCTTTCGCAGTTGGTATTATAGACTCTCTGGATGATATGATGGCTAGTGCGTGTCATTTCCAAGTTTACATAATTGTAAAAGAGTCTTTTTCAAGGAAGTGGATTAGGTTTATTAATTATTGAATCAAATTTAAGCAAATCAAGTCACTTCAACTTGAATTAAACATTCCCTGTTATTTTAAAGATGGTTATTTTCACTTTTCAGTCATATCAAACTGATGTTTCAAGCTTCAAAGGTTGGTATGATTACCTACTTTTGAAGTAGACTTGGGCGACTTCAATAATTTTGGAGTCAGGTCCACTCCGTTACCCGCGGCCTGAATAGTCTGAACCTAGTTGCAACTCCCACCTGGTATTGGTTTCAGTGACGCCATAATTGCCACCTACACATATGTAATGTTGTATTTTGGGCAGGAATTATTGTATTGACAATGTAGGAAACTAGTAAGCGATATGCGCTATGCAGGTGTGCATGTGATGTGTGGACGTGATGTGTGGAAATAATGTGTTATGAATGACGTACTGTACTAGTGTATTGAATACAATTACTGACATCGAAAAGGGGCTGCGGTGAAACATGCAGTAGAATTTCATCGGAGAATTGAACAGAAATGTGGAAAATGTTTGATGTAGTACTAGTGAGTAGCACACAAAAATCGATCTTCATGAATGATTTTTATAGTTTTAAAAATTCTATGGGAGTCATGACTCCAAGGATAGTGGGGACTCCTGGCTAAGAGTTGCAACTCTGAAGTAGAGTTAGGTAACCCGCCCAAGCCTACTTTAAAAGGGAGATGGCAGTCGCCCCGAGTTTATTTTCAAAAGTTTGCTAAATCTTACAAATCTTCTCTTATTTTGCTCACAGTTTACTTTTATGTTTCAGTACACAAAGATTGAATATTGAACGTAGACCAAGGAGTTTTTCTGCATGAATTTAACAAATGAGTAACAATGTATTGACACATGATTGAAAAGAGGCAGAGCCATTCCTGAACTAGGAAAATGGGGCACACTCATTCAAATTTGAGGAACTGCATTTCCCGTTAACCTTTTATTAAAATACAGTATTCCAAAACATAAAATCAAATCGTCTCTCACTCTTCCTTACCTCCTGGTCACTCTATATCAACGAATTTTCTTAAGTTCTTATCTGGCAAAGTTGTTGGGACAGAGGGTGCTGTTGCTCTATTGACTCTGTCAGCATACAAAATACAAGGCTCAAGGAGAAATTGCCCCAAGAATGATGTTGAGGAGGATGAAGAAATATCAAATGTTATGAAGATTGTCCTTCTATAAACTCCCTACAAAATAAATTAACTAACAAAAACAATGAAGAACGGCTCCTGTTGACCCCAAAAACAACCGCTAAAGTTTTCTACGGGCTGCAACTTTTACTAATACATTGAAAATTAAGAGCTGGGCCTCTGAAGAAAAACTCAAATTGGTACTCTTCTGTATACCGTATCCTCAATTCTTTTGTTGCCATGTTCATGGAGACACATGTTAGCTCTCAAAAGTGTTGTAGCTATAGTTGGAACTCAACAGTTTTACCTAGAAGACTTGATGTTGTTATCTCACACTGATATGAAAAACGAAGATTTATACAAGTGATTCAGCCAAGTCAATTCTCCAATGTGGCATTCTGGATGGATATGGCCTAGCTGGGAGAGAGGTCTAAGGGGGGGGGGGGGGTTGGTTGATTCCCTCCCCTTTGAAAAAATTTTTGCAAATGGTGCAATATTTGATCCAAATTTACCTTGCAAATGAGGTAAGAATTTGTACAATTTGTAATGACTGATTCTTTCATTGAAATAAACACCTGCTCAGAAATTACCCTTCAAATTTTTTGGGTGATATATTCCTTTACACATGTGCGATATTTGTTACATATCTACAGGCTGGCTATATCACTGTTTGTATGGCATGTACTATAATGCATGCAGCAGTTAATCACATCTTGTCATGTTTTGCTCACAAATTGAACTTTGTCCTTCATATTTCATGGCTACCAAAGAAAGAATGCGCAAATTCAGCTAGGATCTTGAGACAGAGTCTGCGAGATGTGTACACCCATATAAATGACAACAAGAGAGATGTTTCTGTTCTGGAATTGTATCTATTGTGTTTGTTTATTCAGGTGTTATGCTACTCAGTTACAAGTTCGTGCAGGATATCTTAATCAAATAACACACCCTATTTAAGTCTTGATTCCAACATTATGATGGGAGGTTTATGGATTTATGATAATTTTGACGTCAGCAGATTTAAGAATTTCAATCCATGTAATTTGAAACATTGTTGTGCTTGTCAAAAATGACGTAATTAATTTCCAAGGACAGGCATGCGAACTAAATACAGGTGCGTTTCTTTAAAACAATTGGTTCATATAGTGGAATCCTTACGGACTGCATGGTTTAGTATTTTGTTGCAAGCTTTTTGAAAAGGCATGGTTAATAGCATTAAACTGTGTCTCTGTATCCATGATGCTTATTTCAGTGATGAGTGATGTAGGCAAAAATTTCAAGTCCGACATTAGTCTGACTATTGCATTGGACATGGTGAAATACATGTTTCAAGCAACAAAATATTCTTAAAAAGCATTCTGTATTAAACCATATTGACAGTGTGTGTGCAGTATGGACTACTTTGGTTTCAGAAACAAAATATAAGAGTATCTTGATACATTTATGAGGGACCACATACACAGGAAAAGGTGGAGGTACAACATAGCACAGGCCAGTGTTAGCACTAAGGATTTGAATCTAGAGGGGAACTCACTCCATTCAATTTTTTTTTTTTTTTGGGGGGGGGATGTCTACAAGATGTGTATAGTAATGAATTCTCTGTGAAAGTGGGTGCATAAGAGCTGTGATATAATTGGACGAATTTTTGGGACCAATCACATAAATGGTCACTTTTGTAGAGTTAATTTTATTCAGCTATCAGAGTCGATTAGTTTTGTGTGGTGCTGAGCAGAAGCAAATGGTATATTTAATTTTTTCATTGAAAAAATTGAAAGGGAGAATTGCTCCTTGCATTTTATTTTTTTGGGGGGGGGGGTGGATTTTGAGAGCAACTGCGGGAATTGCGCAATCCCTCACCTTAATGCGAATACTGGCACAGGCCCCGATTTTAAGAAAACTTTTACTGTATGGCTGTCCATTGGACAACCTGTCTAACCTGTCCATTTTGGTTGTCCAAAAGAAAATTTAGTAGTCTATACCACCAAAGTTGCAGTAACTCTATAAAGTCTTTAAACTTGTTGCACGAACTTTGGTTGTCCAATGGGGCAATTTTTTGGTTGTCCGTCACAACTTTTGGTCGTCACTGGTGACCAGATGACTGTTAAAATTGAGCCCTGATGGCAGGTGTCGGACACCATCAATTTTCAGCATTGATGCAAAAATTTGGAGGAAAAAGTAAAGGAGATGGGATTTGGAAGCTCAGAATTGATTTATAACTCAATGTAAATTCTACTTGAATGTCTGTGATATTGACATAGTATACCAGTTTTTGCAAGTGCAAAAATTTGCTTGGCATTTTCATGCAAGGGTGCAAGCCAGATCAAGAAGAATGTCATTGAGGTCATTTGGAGATGGTATATTGTTACACTTGTCCTTGCAAATAAAGTATAAATAGGTATATTAGAGCAGCAGGGACTCTAATTGGCAGTCGTCTTGCCAACATATCATAATTATTTGGTATTAAACTTGTTGAAATGACAAAATGGTAAATCCCCTACTAGGATTTATTGGCCAAACCAACAGCTCCATGCCATACCAACCACAATGTTGCCCACCCAGCGGACGTGTATTGCTCCTGCACCCAAACTGACTGCACTCTCAATACCAAGAGTATGCACGTCAAAAGAGGAGTACTGTACATATTTGACACCTGCTCACATGAGCTTTACATATCCTTTGGTGGCAATTTTCAACTGTAGCATGCATGATTTGCATGTGCTTGTTTTGAGCACCGACCCTTACCATACATGAGCCAGATATCATATGCATGTTATCGTACAAACGAACCCACCGCTGGAACCAGGGACAGGGGGCCAAGTTTGAAGTGGGGGGGGGGCTAATCATCAAGGCGGCCCAATATGTTCAAGAAAATAAAAGCGGCAGGCCCAGTTTAAGGCAGCCCAAAATGCTCAGGGTAGAAAAAGTGTATGGGCTAAAGTCCCTGTACCCCCCCCCCCGTCTCTGCGGTCCCTAGAAACTGGTACCTGGCCAGCCTCTTGGTACTGTAGCTAAAGTAAATTTTACCAATTTATGCATGCTCTTGATCAGTTTGTGATGAATTTAGGTCTAGCTTCGAGGTAGTTTCAGTACTTGAGGGATCTCCGTTAATGCCGTACAAATTGTTAGAGATATTTAAAGGGGCTCATTGAGTTGATATCGATTATTTTGTGACAAGTTTGAAGGAAATCATTGCATGACAATGTTTCTAATTAGCCTCATTATTCATGCACCACTTTCTGTAGTAACAAAAAATGTGAGAAATTGTAGTTTTTGTGCACAGATATTGTATATGATTAATACCTAATGATAAAAAGTGTCTGGTCCCAAATTTGTAATACATGTTTGTAATTATTAATTGCCCTATCATTGCCATTTCAGCAATTGTATATCAAATGTGCAGAATCTCTTAGTTTGACAATTTACCATCAAGATGTGAGTAAATCTCAACAGATGTGACAAAAACAATGAATCTTTTGAACAGACTCAATAAGCCCCTTTAAAGCTCTTTGTGTAAAAATAAGTTGGGTACAGTATACTTGTGAAATATATATTTTCATATGCAAATCGTCCCACTATGTGCTTCATTTAAAAAAAAAGCTATTAAAAATGACCATGGATATTGTAATTGACATTGTCGGTTTTGGGGAATCTGTTTATTGAATATAAAATTGTATGCCTTTAGCCATACTGCTAATACCTTACATGAATTTAGTTTTCTATTGGATAAAGAGACCTTGGCTCAGTTAATGGATGCTGGGAGATATCATATTTGCTGCATACATGCATGGTAATTCGGTGATGCGTATTGAGTGACTCATGGTTGGTTGCTTCGCATGAAAACAAGGAATCCATCAGTAATAGCCTTGTAAGCGTGCACTCAAATCAGAGACGTCAACTATTGTTTTAGAAGTTCACGCAAGCTGGGAGCCTTTTAGCCAAATTGTAGTTGCTTTATTCATCATTCAAAGTTTGCTTTTTTTTGCCACTATTTTGAATTTTGCTTGATTACCTTTTAAAATTCAATCCTGAGCAGGCTGCTTATTTGCAAATTTTAAAGCACTAACATTATGAAGAAATGTCTTTTGGTCAGACAAAAGATGTTGACTATTTTCCACGCAAAGAAGCTAGTACCATAGTCTTTCTTGGCAGTAATGACAAGTTGTCATGTTAGAGTAGCACACCCTCGCAAAGTTAAAATTGTAGCTGTTCTAACTTGAAATGTATAGAGATACTTCGCCTGAGTGTGTATATGGTTTGTAGAGACGTAGAACGGTAGCCTCGGGTTTAATTCATCATTGATAGAATTACAACTCGCAAATTTCATTTAAAATTTCACAAATCAATGAAGTCACTCATCTATGAGTGAGTATACAGTTATATTTTTGTGCAGCTAGTATACACAAAAGATTGACAATAGTACACTACAGTGCAATTCAATCTGATTGTGGTCTATATTATTGTCTAGCTCAGTTCTCTTTTCCATTATTTGTTTTACATGCCAATTGTGTCTCTAAATATAGAACTCGATTTTGCAAAGGAACCATTTTACACATGTTACCATGGTTACAGCTGGTGCTTTTTG
This sequence comes from Holothuria glaberrima, assembly GCA_009936505.3. Lineage (NCBI taxonomy): Eukaryota > Metazoa > Echinodermata > Holothuroidea > Aspidochirotida > Holothuriidae > Holothuria > Holothuria glaberrima. Next base: position 8,145 of record WURT03660492.1, read on the forward strand.
TAGTGAAAGTGCTGATCCTTTTGTTTTGTAAGGAATATATACTGTAGTTTACGGACTGTTTCTACTTGCAATATGGATTCATTCTAGTTACCGTTGTGACTTAAGTGGTAATTTATTTCCATGGGAACAATGGTGGAAGCTAGGACTGGTGTGTATACTAGCATGCAGACAGTCCTGGATTGATTTTTTGGGGGTAGACCATGCATTGATTAATATGTGTATATGCATTTATGGGCATGCAGAAATTCAAGGTGTCAGCTTATTGTGTGGTAGCTGTGCTTGTTCAAGAGACAAGTTATACTGAAGCATATTAATTATCATGTGAACCAAGGCACTGCAGTCCCCCCCCCCAGACATTCCAACCTTTGGACCCTCCAAATCGGGACGATTCTAATACTTGGACCCTTCAGGACATGTATGTACCGCACAATGTACCAGTGTGTCATAATTCACTAGGAAATATTTTATGTTAACAAGACACGGTCATCGAAAAGAAACAAACATACGTAAAGCACAAAACATTAGCTTGGCAGTTGCACTCGTTCATGAACCGCCTGGCCTTTAGGAGCAACTCTTTTGTCAAAAGGTCCCTTATTCTGTACGGAAGAGCATCAGTGCATGCTTTCCCAGTTATTCTACTGGACACCGGGATGACAGGATCCAAAGCGGGACAGTCCCGGTTATACTAGGACAGTTGGAATCTTTGCCCACCCCCCAAATATACGTTCCATAATTTTGGATTTGGGCGAAATATGGTACAAAAATCATAACTGTTGGTAGATACCACCCATAGGGCAAAACAGTTGTTTTACACACTTTTTTAATAGAGAATATGTAACTTTATACAGTACATGGTAAAATCCTTTTCACCCCACAGTAAATGTACTGTATATGCGATTACTTCACTGTACACCAGCTTCGTAAATGCATCTGTTAACAGGTATGGCTGAGGGGCCATTGAAAAAAACATGTACATGTACAGTATGTTTATGTATTTTATTGTTTTGTTTTCGCCGGTTTGTATTCGTGGTTCACCCATTTTGCCTAACAGTTGGATCTGGCATTGTATAATATACATGTTGAAATTACCGTAAACACTACTGTTTCACTATATCTTCACTAATTAATTGATACTATAACCAGGAAGGTGTCATGGGGGGTGCTTTACTGATGAGCCCAGCACCATTTGCTTACTCCACTTCTACCCATCATGGGCCAGCGTCTAGGTTAATACTGTATATAATTGTGTGCAAAGCATCTTTATGGAATTATACTGCCTTGTGAGTATAGAATAGTGAGCTACTTTACACATTGTTGCATTGTTGTAGCAATTTGAATAGTTTGTTTAAGAAAACTGAGATGTAATAACAGATTATTTCTCTGAATATGATTCTCCAGTGGGGAAAAAGGCATTATATAGTAAATAATATGTACAGTATGCTTTCTTTGGAGTGAAAGTACAATTTGCCGTAAGCCTTGGGTCACATTATTACTGTAAATGTGCTGGCATAGGACGAATTAAAAGCATGTGGAATGCATGTAGGTATATAAATATATTTGCATATTTTTCCTAAAAACAGAATGCTCTGATGCATGCAGGGCTCTAAATTTGCACTTGTGCTGGCAATTTTTTGGAAGCAATAAATAGTAAGAATCAAAGTCATTTTAGTAAAATGTGGGTTTGTTTATGTCAATGCGCACCTGCTTTAATTTTAAAGATTGAAAAAGTCTAGTTTAAACTTTAATCATTGCATGAATTCCCCTTGGATAGAGAAAATTTTGAAACTTGATAATGAAAGGCGGCACTAATGCATGGTGTTTACATCATTAGTATACCACTCCTCAGAGGGGAGGGGGTATTGTAACCATGGTAACAGTATTTATATGCAGTACTGTATATGAAACTCTCCCCTTAAAGGGACATGCATACTGTGTTGTTTCACAGAAAGTGTTCATTGTAAAAAAAAGTGTTTATAGATACAGAATGTTAGATAATTCAGAATAAGGCAGAATGTTGCTCAAATGTTGCTCTCAAATATTACTCTAATAATCTACATTGCCCTTGTTACCAGCTCCTACAGTGATCTTTCCTGGGTGGAACTTGTGATGTTTCGAATGATACCATGGGAAAGGAAGGGGGGGGGGAGTTAGGTGAGGGCTCTCTTCCACTGTGCTTTTGATTTGCCGGGTCTTAATTGTGGGCAATTTACCCTTTCACAGCCAGCCTCAATTTTCCTATTGTGCCCTTTTCAGCCTTCACAGCCAGCCTCAATTTTCCTATTGTGCCCTTTTCAGCCAGCCAGCTGAATATATTCTTGACAATATTTGCAATGTAACATAACTTTTTACCTTAACTGAATTCAAAGTTGGTCTGATTATGAAAATTGTAGAATGTACATTCCTCTACCAGTTACCGTTGTTTAAAATGCAATTCGGTCAAACAAATTCAAAATGGCCGCCGATTGCCTAACTTCGCGGAACTGGTCCCTGTACTGATGTATAATCTTCATCTACCCCGAAATCGCAAATTTTGCAATGTAAAAGTATCCAGAAAATTGACAGAGCCCTAATTACGATCCAAAATGCTCAAGGACATACCATATGAATCAATTTGACCGTCTTTTTTCTTCGGGGCCACCTTCAGAACTTCCTATGCTGATTAAAATATATGCACTGCTTGTTCTGACTAATCCAAGGAGGCTGCCATTTTGTTTGCTCTATGTATCGTTACTTGTTCAAGTTAGGAAAAAAATCCCAGTTGCACCGCCCACACAAATTATGCGTAGAAGTTATTCAGAAGGTCACACCGACTTCTGGGGGTACTCTTATACCTTGTTTAGTCCTTTTTAAGTGCGGTAGGTTGGATACGTAATAGTATGTAAGTGGCTGTGAACGGTACATTAACTTGATACATACTATTATGTACTGTGTCTGGCTGTGAAAGGGTTAAGAGTTACATAGGTTTATAGTAGCTGCAGCATGTTTACATGTATGTATTTACCTAATTGCCAGCAATTTCAAGGCAAAAGCTTCCAACCAACAGAGGGTGCTCCTGTCATTGGCTTGTGAGTATATTGTACACTCATGATCACAGTATAAAAACTTTTAATTTTTATTCTCCTAGATTTTTGCCGTAGCAGTTTTACTCAAAATCATCTAAATAATTTCACTTGGGTATAAACCAACCTTTTAGGACAATGTGGGTTTGTACTTAATTCCTAAGTTCTCCAGACAACATGTGAACCTTAGTAAAGGCCTATCAGAAAGTTCTATATTTCTGTACTCAAACTTCAGTAAAGGTAACAATAATAATGTACAGCCATTTAGTACTGCAGATAGTGAGCAAATTGTTCCAAAGGACAAAAGATAACTGTGATGAATATTTCTAGCCATATTAATCAGTTTACTGCAGGAGTAAACCTTTTTGTGATCCATTGGTGAAAACTGTAGAAGCATACTATGTCATAATGGTGTAAGTACTTAGTTATGTGAATGGTGTTTATATTGAACATGTCCAATTTATCACAGACAGCTGCTGTTGTAACTCAGTCTTGGTCCTCCCAGGCATTCAGAACAACTTAATCGTTTTGTGCCTCCTCTAGCTGTTTGTATTGCGTAAGGAACGGAATGTGTATTTACATACCAATATGTACCGTACTATCCCTGACTTAAGGTTGATTTAAGGATGCCAAGGATCTCTCACAACAATCTGACCGTTACTGAGCACTGTGACAGGGAAAGCTGGCAAACATTCCACATTCAGTACATGAACGTGACGGACTTCCAGACTTCATGGTAAATATTTGCTTGCCAATGAATTGAATTTGAATCATATAGGTAAACATGACATTGAAGAGCCTGGATTAGTTACCGCTTGTAAATGGAAGGAAACAGTTTTATGTGTTCAGAGCTGTGTGAGTGTATAGTCTACACTGTGGAGAGTGTTCGGTTTCAAACAAATACTGCAAGCATACACGTATTATTTGTGCAAACTAGTTTCACATGAATGGTACTCTATTTTCAAAGTAGATATTATGAACAGAGTGAGCAAACTAACTTTTTATGGTTCTTTACAACGGACAAGCAGATGACAACATTGATTATTTTTGAAATAGTGTGGCATCCATATTGAAGATTGGAATTAGAATATGAATTCAGTAAAACAAATCTCTTTTCACTGATGAAACTCAGTCATGGAAGTTTTGGTATATTTGGCCGCAGTTTTATTTTCTGATGTTTTCAAGCTTGCTTTTGAACTGGAATTGTCTGGTACAAATATCTTTGTGATTTTTCTGTTTTGGAGATAAAAGTTATGATTTTATCATCATGATGTACTGCAATACAGCTGGAAGAACCGCAGATCGATCTGGATGTCGCCAGTTACACAGACGTAGGGGATCGTACTGGTAGGTAGAAAGCTCAGTTCATAATAAATTGCTGTATAAGCTGTAAAAGAAGGCTGCATATACATCATAACCACTTCAAAGTCTGAAGAGGGCAGGCCTAGGAGGGGCAGCCTACCCCAGGCAACATTTTTTTGGAAGCATGTACTGTTTAATAGTCTACTGAAGCCAAAAATAAATGTACAGTACATAGTATCCTCACTTTTTCTACAGGTTTTTCCTGGTATAGGTTTGACAAGTATCATACAGTACATTGGTATGGTCGAAAGGAGGGGGGGGGTCCAGGACCAGTGTGGATGGTACCAACTCTATTACCCTTCATGAAAACACAACAGTAGCATAGCTAAGGAGTGGCTTGACCCCCATGTTTCTTTCCCCCTAGAATTCCCCTTCTCCACTGAAAATTTGCCCACATTGAGATACTGACATACCTTTTGGCCAAGTTAGAGGGATTCCTTTATTAAAAACATACTGAAAGGGGTAAAGATAAGGATCTCTGTTGTGAAAATGACTTTTTCAACATGAAAGGTCCATCTATCAAGAAAAAATTATATGTAAAAGAAGTAACTTATTGTGTTCTTACTTCTATAACATTTGTTCAGAGATTTCTACTTCTTGTTTCTATGCATAGGAAGAATTCCTCCCACCCCCCCTCCCATACCCTACTCGGGCTACAAGCTGCAGGGAAGATGAAATCAGTATAATAATATTTTGCCTATCAGGCCCTAGTGAGTTGTGAGAAATTTTTACGTAATAAAAAAATTCCTTTAAGGTTATTTTTTGTGTCAAATTTGGAAGCAAGATGAAATACTTAAACTGACTTGGAAATGAGTGACTCTTGGAAAGAGATGTACGTGTTCTATTTAATCTTGCATCAGTACTTCACCAAGGATGGTGTCCCTACACGAAAGTAACCACAAATATCGAAGCCGCATTTACTCAATAGTTGGTTTTCTTTTTCCATTGTTGACCCTCTTACCTGTTTACATTTCAGTGTCTTTTAGCCAACAGTAGCCTACAACTTTTGCATGTAGTATCATCTACTCTAGCTATTGCTAACTTCTTTCTGCAATGATTGTAGTCATTGCATACATGGACATTACAGTCCAAGGTCCCCCTCAAATGTTTGCTTGGTCTCCAAGAGTGACTTGGAAAATCTTGAAATCTTACATATATGTGTAGTTTCAAGTTTATTTCTGCCATTATCACATACAACAAAAATAGATTATTTTCCAGCATATGAAGTGTAAATCAATAGTACATTATACGTAAGTATAGTAAAAGATCCTTAAGGAAGTAATGATAAAGTATGGTACTTTGTAGCTGTAATGATTAGATAATGCACTTTGTAGCTGTAATAATTAGATAATGCACTTTGTAGCTGTAATAATTAGATAATGCACTTTGTAGCTGTAATAATTAGATAATACAGATAACGAAAATGGGATGAGGTAGAGAAACCAGAATAAGAGCTTTTTAAAAGGAGAAGGCAGTCCCCCCAAGTTTATTTTCAAAAATTTGCTAATTCTTACAAATCTCCTCTTATTTCTCTCACAAGTATTTTCATAATTTTCCTATGTAAAATCATCAAATATTGAGGGTAATCCAATGAGTTATTCTGCATAAATTTAGGAAGTAAGTAACAAAAATATTGTCACATGATAGATATGTGCCATTCCTAAATAGTGTACCAGGGTACACTACTTCAATTGGGGGGACTGCATTTTCCCTTTAAGTCTGGTCCCTTCTTAAAAAAAAAAAAAGCTACAACAACACAACCTTAATAGCTGAATAAATGTAGGCCTGGGGTAACTGTTTATTTCTCTAAATTTTACCTGATTTTTTTGGTTTTTTGATATATTGTTGTCCTTTTTGCAGTGGCACTGTTGTATTACATTTGTGTTTTCTTCACAAAAGTTTCATGTGCTTTGATATTTCATAGTTACTGTACTGTAAATGCATGCATTGGCCTTCAGTATAAGCCTTAAACATGTACTCCCACAAATTTCATTAGTTATCATTTTCCCTGTGCTGGAGACTTGGAATACCTTGGTAAGTGGTTTATTTAGCTGTAATAAAAAAAAAATATCTTGATGTGAAACTGGGGTATCGACTGCAAAGAATAAAATATATAAGAACAAAACCTAAGACATATGACCACAGGAAAGTACGGCAATGTCTGTTTGGCATCTCACTACCTCCCATTTACATATGCAGTTTTCTTACTTCCCTGTATGTACCATCTTGCCTAATTTATTATCGCCAGGATGGTAGCCAAGCTCCCACCATGCAGTAGAAGGTGAGGTGCACAGTGAAATGCCTCATCTTTTATATCTTGCCCTGCTTCAAGCAAGTATAACCAGTGTACTAATCCAGACCTGGTTAACCACTTTAAATGTGCAGGTTCTCTACAAGTTGTTTTTTGCAATATCACTATTCAGATCAAAGTTAATGGGTTGTGTTGCACTGAATACAGTGTTTCACAAAATCAGTATCTTAAGGGACAGCTATACCCCTTTTATGCGTCTATGGTCAAAATAGCTAGCTTGTCTACAAGAGGGGAAGCAGTATCTCTGGTGGACAGATGTAGGTTCCCAGCATAGGGGCTTGGGAAGATGTTCTCGGTTGGGGGAGGGGGGAGCTGACTCTGGACTGCCATCTAGTTAGGGGAAATTACTGCAAATTCTTGACATATTTACAGAGGGAACAAATAAGGGGTTTTCATTCTTGAATTGAGGGGATGGGGTACTTGCAGTTGGAAGCATTGATGCTTCTGCCTACCACATATTTTATAAGGGGGATTTAACCCTCTCTCCTCCCCTACCATTCCTCTTCCTATACCCTCGGTTCCCAGATAAGAGAGATTTTTGTAGGGTAATTGGCTCGATGGTGAATATCCTGTTGGTTTCTAGTGGTAAAGATCGTGTCCGATACAAGTTATCTGAAAATAGATTTCAAGAACTATTTAGAAATATATATTATTTGCCTGCAGGCATTTCACAGGATGGGAATATTGTCTAAAATCTGGATTTTGTTCATTGATGCTTTTAATATAACCCTTTCTCTCATAAAATAAGTAACAATTAATGATTCAGAATTTGATATTATATACTTACAGTATGGCATTGTTCCAATATGCATTGAGCTCAATTACATTTTGCCCTCATGTGTTGTGTGTACTACTAGGCAGATATGCTCATACATCAAAATTTAAATGATCAGTAAATATGTTTGATGTTTTATAGTGCACGATACCACAGTACTGAAGCAATTAATGAATTACTTATTTTTGATTACATACTTGATTGATTGGCCATGCATAGTGGCTGCATGCATAATGATCAGTCAGTGGATCTATATGACAACTGATTCTAACACTCAAGTATTATCAAATACTCCTGAAATTTTATTCACTGACCTATTGTTATTTGTACAATGGTTTATTCAATTTATCTAAAGAATGCCCCTTTGTACTAACTTTTTAAAATTCTGTGTGAAATGTCTGTGGGAATGCTTTTCAGGAGTCAAAGCCATTTACTAGTCTGAGCTTTCCATAATTGCTACAATTTACTGCATGACTGCATGTACTGTATACACTAAGCTGGCCATACATAGGTCTTAAAAATATGTGGATGTCTATATCTCAGACGGTTGCATATTTGAGAAGAGCGCCCTCATTTTCAAAGTAGAGTAAATGTGACTTATGCTGCATGATGTTACAGGTACAGTATATAGCTACAGTATATAGCTTGTAGCTGGCCTACAATTGTTTCTAGCTTGTGGGCCTACGATTGTTTCTAGCTTGTAGGCCTACCATTGTTTCTGTCCCTCATTTTTTCTTACCTGAAGCAGGAAAACAGGCAAGGGATACTTTTGCTTCTGTATTCATAGACATAATAGGCAGATGAGATTGGTTGAAGGCAGAATATGTGCTCTTTTTGGGCAATTTATGGCATAGTTTGGGGCAGACTTTATATTTTGCATTCATATTTCAGGTGAAAGTGCTCAATTCACCCACCCCTTTCCTTCTGCATATTGGAAGTAGACAGACTTTATTTTGGTGACAATTTTCCTTAAAATTCTTCTCAGCTGTACTTTGTACAACAATGTAGTAAACATTCAAGTGCTGTGGCCAAACATTGAAGTCAGGTGTTTTTCTAAGAAGCCAACTAGGCAGTTATAAATTTATGTAAACAAGTTTGCAAAGTATTCTTCCCAAGATTATCTTAGTAATTTTATTAAAGAAAAAGATCATTGTTTGCAAATTATGTGAACTTTGTTCTTAAAACAAAACATATTCTTAGATCTCTATAGTTGTATGAACAATGAGTCAAATCCTAAGTCATTGTTTTATGGATTTGCAAGCCCAAAGCCATTTGGAAAAAAAGCATATTCAAAGTTTTAGCCTTAAAAACACTATTAAAGGTGGTAACCCGTCAGGAAGGAATTTTGGAAAACTTACTGTATGTGAAAATTAATTAGAAGTAAACAATACCCCTTTAAATATCCATTGTCTTTCATTAGGCTGGTCTTCCATTTCTGCAGTTTGAATCTCCATCTGTTCAGGATATTGATAACAACATACAAGATCATGGGCAGCAATTCGGGGGGGGGGGAGGGGGACATTTCCCACAATATTTGAGAAATCCCCCATTGACTTTGATTTTTCTCAAAGTATTTGAAAATGGAGTCATGCCCCTCCTCCCCCCTTCCCTCAATATTGAGAACAAATCGCCACATATGTCAAGATAATGTCACAAGAACTCAGAAAATAATAATATGGGAAAGACCAGTCTGAGCTCTATCAGGGTGACCACTAGGGTTGGGTGATATGAAAAAAATCCATATCGATATATCAGGATAATATCGCCAAAATTTTTGCGTTATATCAAAAGAACAGATTAACCTGTTGTAGACAAGGCTAAGTGTACCTGAAATATGCCTAAAAAATTTTACACCTAATTTTCTAAATAAGGATAAAATTGATGAATGAATAGTGAAATTGTAAACAATGTTTCATCTTCTAAATTTAAGTTATGGAAATTCCAGTCCCCAAAAAGTTGAAGCTACCCCTTTGATCTATCGATCAAGCAATTGTTTATATTGTCATATCGTGATAAGGAGAATTTCATATAGCATATCGCTACATGGACTTCTGGTGATGATATATCAATAGATGTCGTATATCGCCTAACCCTAGTGGCCACCTTACAAAAACAAAACAAACAAAAAAAGGACAAACACACAAAGAAAGTCTATTCAGAAAGAAGAGATATAAGGATGCAGTCAGAAAAGGGAGAAACAATAAAATGAAAGAAGAAAAATACATCAATAAGTAGTACCTTATCTTGTCCATAATAGATAAATCTTTAAATTATTCTTAACACCTAAAAGTAACTTGGTATTAAGCCTATGACTTTACTTTTGGCAGTCTTTTACATTTATAGGCCAAACTTAATTATTAACAGCATTTGTCTGTTGAAATTCACTGCTGCCTGAAATTACAGTACTACAAGTTTTGATTAAGTGCAATAGAATATAACTGCAGCTGTTGAAACCAGGAAGTTCACTTGATTAAATTCAACTGTGTATGTTGAATTATTTCATGGAAATTCTCGAGTAGGAATACAAGAAAACAAAATCACCATTTTATCAAGAGGTCATCA
>WURT03660503.1:2246-14707 GCA_009936505.3 Holothuria glaberrima
TGATGCCAAGTGACCATCAGTCATACAGAAACCCTTGATAGCTTATAGAAAACATTGCAGCAAGTATGTTTTGCATTCAACATATCTCCAAATCTGGAATATTTTAAATTAAGAGGGTTTTTGCACATGTATGGAAAAACCCACAGATCACTTTTGGATAAAAATTCCATCTCACTCCTTTGCTGGTGTTGTACCCCAATGCCCTGATGCTCCCCTGTTGCTCCCTCCCCTGTCTCAATTTTGCTACGCATAACTGCTTTAAATACCACAGCCTTTCACCTATCATTCTATATCAATGGATACTAGTGTTAGAGATATTAAATTTTTTGTTCCAGAAACAAGGTAAATGCAAAATTTACATATCTTGGTTTTTTAAATAGGTTGTTGATATTTACTCTTTTACACACATGTATGACAATCTTTCAAATCCTGATTTATTTTCCAATTTATATGCAACCACTTGACTTGTGAAATGAGGATAATAAGACAAGATTTAATTATGTTTAGCTGATGCTTAAAAGAAAGTTTGGCAAAACTGCATAGTATAGTCTCAAAAGTGAAACAATCCATGCTGATATTTTTTATTGCTAGAACATATTGTTTAATTATATATGAAACAGCCACAGAAAGTGTCACCAAATGTGTAACATAAAAATAGTTTCAAGTATAATTCAGTATTGGTTATTAGAGAGCACATTTGGAATGGAACTGCATAACATCACTACTGTACTGGAACTGCACAAAAACTTACTTCCTGTAATTTTAAGGCATAATACATGCTGTAAAGTATTATCGTGCATCTATTCACCTCGCTGCCACTGTTTGCTTTAAGTGCATGAAATCCTAGAGAACTTTTTGGTACTTTTGATGTACTTTTGTCCCCTATTCAAAGACAATGGGTTGCATTCAACTATTTCATCTGGCATTGATTGACTACTTTCTCTCCTTCCCAGGGATATAACTTCCAACTCAATCTTTTTCTGGGAAGACCTTGTAAAGGAAGCAAATTTATGCATTTTTTGCTGATGATCACCCTAGTTCTTCTATGGCAATGGACACTAACTGATGTGAGGTTATTGCACTTTTGTAAATGATATGAACAGTCAGTGGGCTTCATACCTGTCTTGCATGAAGAAAAAGAGGCCCTTTCATTCTCTTCTTAATGATGTAAGACAAGTTACCATTTGTGTGGGACCAATTCTCATAAAATGCTCTCTAATCTGGTAAATTTTTTGGAAGAGTTTGCTTGCTCGAGTATCAATGCCAATGACTTCTTGCATAATAGGGAAGCTATATTCACACACACACATTCTGTGCTGCTCCATGTTCTGTGGGTGTTCATTCATGCAATTATCAAAGTAGATTATCTATTCAATATCTACTACACTGTGTGTGCTGTGACAGAAAAAACCTTTCTGTGTGAATCAGGGTAATGGTTTTCAATATGTACTATCCTTATTATCATTTTGTACATGAAAATGGTAATAATGTAATTTGCAAGGTATCAATGATATGACTGTAGCAAATACAGGTTTCTGGACTCAATTCACTCATTCGTGTCTTTCTTTCCCTGACTGCATATGTGTTATTTCTCATTGCGCTACTGTATCATTTAACAATACCTCAATGGAGTAAGGGAAAACAAGCCAGTGAGCCACAACTGGAAAAATGGCCGTGGCCGGCTCAACTTGAACCAATTGGTTGAAAACTGGGCCGCTAAACCTCATCTAACTAACTAACTAACAACACTTCACCTCTTTCTCTACCTTTTTAGCTATAATTTCCTAAATTCTGAAGTAAGAGGGCCACTACTGATTAGGGGACAGTGAGGGATACCTACCTCTCACCCTGCTTTGTCAAATGATACACTGAATGGTGCATCAATGTTGTAGTATATAGCAAAGGTATGAAATTCACTAAAAAGCTGATAATTTCATAGTCATTGCAAAACAAATCATATTTGACTCCCCATACTTTAAATGGAATGAACTTTCAGACACTTCAATATATGCAATATTGCATAGACCAGCTGTTTGACATCATATAATGATACATCATGGCTGACATAGGATAGGTCCTTCATAATAACAGACACCCACTTCCATTCTTAATCAGGAAGATATTAAGTCTTTAATTCTACTTGTGAATTTTCCCACAATTAGCACCTCAGTGTCAACTAAATGCATGACAAGTAGTGACTTTCAGGCTGGGATTTGTGTACGTCGGTCAGTGACACAGGATGGCAATAAGTGTAGTCTGTTCCTATGTAACTTTGTGAATCTTGTAGCTTCAAGCTGTGTGATGTGTGCATGGCTCAGCGTATAACCTTTCACGTAGGGTATGCCTTCAAACCATATGCAAACACTGTAAAGCAAGTTAAGCAAAGGACTGCTGGATTGATGGAAGTGGGAGGGCTTGGAACCCTCCAATGCTTTTTGGTTTGAAGGTGCTGTTGTCTTAAAATGTCCAAACTCACCTTAGAAATGACAAAATTCTGGAGTTCAATGGTTCAGCCATGCACTCTCCAACCCCCTTCCCTACCCCCACCCCAAAGATATTTTCCACTGTCTGACAGCAGTCTACACTCCAAAGCACAACCACTATTCACTATTGTATGACAGTGCAACTTATGCAGCAACAATGTCACAGTTCAAAATATAATGCCTAGTTTATTAAAGGTTTGAAGACATGTAAATGTGATGCTTACCTATTTGGTGTCAAAAGCATTTAAAACAATAAAAATAGCCCCAATTCCCATTTAAATCCATCACATATTGACCATTTTACAAGACAATTATGGTTTTTCACCTACAACATGAATAAACATGAGCTACTTATGCAAATCTTTGATGTAGAGAGAGGGACCTGTCAACTGGGTATAATGTTATCCTTTGTTCATTTAGCCTTCATTCCAAGGACAGCTGTAGTTTTGGGATGCCCTGAGGGGTTAATTTTGGAAGTAGCTATTTAGTTCTTTGAAAATATCCACATCAAGTGCCAAACTAGAATCTAGCTATTAAGTAATTAACAGACAACTTATAAAAGAATAACAAAAGAAATACAGACACTGTGCAACACTCCATATCATATTTTTGCATAGCTAATAAATAATTCCCACAAATGGTCAAACTTTGAAGAGAAATATCTTGAGAACCGTAAAAGATATTCAAATAATTATTGATCAGTGGATCTTAAACTAGCTTTGTTGAGTTGAACAACTGAATTTATTACATGTCCACAGACCTTTAAATACATGCAACTTCCATTCGTATAGCATGCAGGCTACAGTAAAATAGTGCAAAGGCTAGCACTTTACTTACTTCATGAGATTGTTATACAAGGCAAATGATCCAAACCAAGTAGAGAAAGTAATCTTTCACACAACCTTGAAGAGACCGGAACAGTCTGTACTTTGACCAAGTTTTGGAAGGTTTCTTTAGCAATAATGCAAAAACATCCTGAAAACTTCTTCAAAAGGTTTCATACACATTTTTCAAATCCTTTTTAGCAGCTCTATGGTTTTGACTTGATTTTGATTTGATGAGTATTCATTTAAGAGACTTTTGAGTAAGTGATGAGAGGGAGAGATGTTAAAGTGGGGGTGGAATGGGAAGGACTGGGAAAGGAAATGTTAAACATCTTAGTGATATGTTTATCTTCCTAATTTCCAACTTATTTTATCCAACAAGTGAAGTATACTTTTCATTCCGTGCAAGCTGAGAAAATTGGAAGAAACTGTGAAACATACCTTTCTGATTCTCTAGTTCCAAAGCCCTGTTGCCTTGCATGTCTTTTAATGATAGTTTTATCTGAACGTTGGTCCATGGTAGATATCATCCTAGAGTCAACTTCAGATTCTGAGCTAGATACATTGGCAAGCTTCTCATTCTGTAAAACAAAAAAGAATTGTTAATTAAAAGAAATACATTGAAACCTGATTGTATAAACTATTAACTGAAGAATAATTTCAAGGTACATAAAAGGAAAAAAAAACTACTAGAGTGGAGAGAAACATTGAGAAATAACTTGAAAACAATGTCTAGCTTGAAACATACAGAGACAATTAAAAGGAAAATGCAGTCATCCCAATCAGAGTTAGAATGCCCTAGCACTCTAGTTCATGAATGGCCTATTTTGATCATGTGACAATATTTTTGTTAGTGAACTGTGAAATTCAAGCAGGATTTCTCTTTGCTTTACCTATTGATTTATGTTAAAAATGTCTTCAGAGGTGCATGTAATACAATGAGGAGATTTGCGAGAGTTTGCTGATTTTTCAAAGCAAATTTTGGGGTGACTGCCTATTGCCTTTAAATACTGCCTTTTGTATAGTAAGACATCACTTTATGGCAAATGCAAACAAATTTCTTGCACAACTAATGATACTGAACTTTCCTTTACACTGTTCATATCACTTCAAGTCCACTTCTTTCACACTACAACACAAGCATTATTGTTCACTTAGGTTTCTTATACTCATGTGACACATAGGATTCTCATGGCCACTCTAAATGTTAGTTACACTCAGGACTGGAAAACTGTTTTTTTTTTTTTTTTTTTTTCTGGGAGCTAGTCAACTTTCCACCAATACTTTATCTTTCATGTAGCTAAAATCCAAATTTCCTCTGATTATGAAATATTCCCTGCTATAAGGAGCTTCCCAGATCCCTCATTTTTTTCCACCCATGGCTACTACAATCTTTATAATACTCACCCTAGATTTTTCAGCAGCTGCTCTTATTTCCTTCTGTGTTGTCTGTTTCTTAAGTTGGCTGTCCCGGTCAGGTCGAATCTTTTCCAGTTCCTTTTGGTCTAATGAACGTGCCCTTTTGATGCTCTTGTCAACTGCATCAGGCTTTGGAAATGATGGTGAGGGAGGGGATTCAGCCTTTTGTGGGCTGTCCAGATTTAATGTTAATTTCTCTTGCCTCTTTTTACCCATTTTGTCATCCTCAGCTGCTGGTTTAGTTTGTTTCTGGGGTTGAATAGCCAAAGATGGGACCATATCTACTGATTTTGCAGTTGCCACATCTTCTGGCTGATAAACTAAAGCAATCTGGTCAGCTACAGAGAGACCTGAGGCTACCTCAGGATCCACTGTTTTTCCAAAGCTGAGTAACAAGGGTGAAGGTCCACTTGCCTTCTTTACCTCATCCAAAGTAATTGGCTGAGTTGTGTACCTAGATCCTGTTCTCCTCTTTTTCTTCTGTCTGTTAATTTTAGGTGGAGGTGGGGCATCTGCACATTTTGCCTTCTCATGGAAAAGTTTCATTTTCTCGGCAAGACTCATCTTTGTTAGCTCATCCTCCTTTGCTTCAACCTCTGGTTCCTCATTTACAACTTCCATCACCCTCCTTGTCTCCCCTGCCATCCTTTCCTCCTCTTCCCTCTCTCTGGCATTTCTTGCAATATCATGAAGCTCCTCTGGGGTCACGGGTTGAGTTTTTGACCTATCATCTGACCTTTGTCTTGGATGTCTCTGTCTCATCTTAGGCGAGGGCACACTATCTTGTGCTTGCTGTGACAAACTGGCAAATAATTTCATTTTATCAGACAGACTTAAACTTGCAAGTTGATCAGGGCTTTCTGCTTCTTTCTCCTTTTCTTCTTCATTTTTATCTTGTGAAGAGCCAATCTCATCACTGAAGAAAATAAAATAAAGCAGTGCAATAAAATTTCTACAAACAAACCACAACAGTCTAGTTAAGAGTTTTAATAAAATAGATGAAACTTTCCAACCAAGTCTTAGACTGGCTACAGTCACTTTTAATACAGTATGTTTCTCCATTTTGTGTACAGAAGGATGGCAGCAGTCAAGATGGATCATTTGTATCAAAGCAGTCACAAAGTAAATACATGCATAATGTAATGTCCTTTAAAGTAGATGTCAGGTGTGATGTAACTTCCATCAATGCTTCCAACAAATTTCAAAACAACTATAAAGGAAATTTACAATCAATATCAAAAAAAAACTCCACTGAAAAATATTGAATAAGTATGAACTGTGGTATTATCGAATTCTGAAAGGAGAACAGTATACAAATATTCCATTTATGACAGGGTAAACAACTTCCAAAAACATAAATTTGCAGCGTAACACTTAAAGCTCCATGCACAATCTGTTACAAGTATAATCCATTTCACGTTTCTTTAAAGGGTAATCCTTTCGTACTATTCTGAAAACACCACTTGTATCCAAGAATGAACATTTACATGCCCAACGATTAACTGAGCAATAAATTCTTTCCACCTTTAATGATTTTGTTCACAACCTTTGGGAGCATGAAGAAAACAACCAGATCAACCTGTTGAGCTCCAAGTGTGTGGTAGGGTAATTTTGGAATGATGGTACCAAGTATTCAAGGCTCAACTTTGTAGTGCATTTTATAGCTTTGTACTTTTTCAGCAGAAACCCTCTCTGTCATTCGGACCTAGGTACATGTGCCATAACACTGAGTTGATTTCCCTAGATAAGCTATTTAAATCAACAAGTACTACCCATAACAGGGCCACTGAGCAAACACAATTCTTTCCTTAAAGTCACTGATGCAAGTTGTCAAACTCAGTCTCATTGTCTGTCCTTGGGCCCCACAAGGTGAGCACAGTTCCTTGCTAAATTAACTTTGAAGTCATTCCAAGCAGTGCAACACTTCACCTTGATAGACACTGGACAGCTCAAAATAATCCGAAGTAAAATTCAGAAATATATCTCAAAATTAACTTCATTCACTAAATCTGCAGTACTTTTAGCAGACACAAAATTCCATAGTTAGCTGTTTTGATATTTAAATCCAGTTCACATGTCAGATTTACTACTAAGCAAGCAGCCCTCTAACACATATGTCATCCACCCATGAAATCCTTTTTTAAGTGAGTACATTAAAACTCTGTCACGTCTTTCTGAAGATCCTTGCAGGGATGACTACTGCATTCTCAACAAGAAAAAAAAGCTCCAGAAATATCCAAAACAGCACATATGACAGGCAGCATGTCTGTTAAACACTGGAAATGCTAATATGAGAGGTATATAATCAATAACTAAGTAGTATATTCTATTTTTGATACAATTAAATTCCACTGTGTGATACTGCCCACCCTTATACACATTGCACATGTACTACACAAATATATATATCCTCATTTTAAGAGTTGAAATTCCAAAGAAGTAACACAAGCAGCAAACTCCCCACTTGTATAGTCAGTTGGCTCATTCAATGTAACCGTTTTAGCTGTAAGTCACAAGGCACAATGTTAATGAACATAACAAATTTCCTGGGCTGGGCAATAAGCTCTAATAGCCTTCACACAGACAAAGCCACCATGCTTTCACTTCTGCAAACACCTTCAACTCATGACAGTATGTTGCTTCCCACACACTGTAATAAGTTTGGCAATACTCCACATTTCAGATGTCTGTTAGTACTAATTTTTTAGTTCAATCATTAACAAAACAATGACTGATATTAAATCAGCTGATCATAATGATCAGACTATAACGGCTGAAAAGATGACTCCGTTTAAAAACTGAAAGTTTCCTGTATAATCCCTTCCAGGAAGTGAATTGCAGCAAGCTTGCCAAGGGTATATATCTGTCGCAACTCACATGTAACGTGATTTCACATCCTTTCCCCCTCTGAAATGTCACAGGTAGGCTTTGTTGCAAAGGCCACAATTTCTGAGAACCCTTACTAATTCTTGAGAAACCTTTGAACTTCAGATCCATGGATACAAAAGTTAAATATTAAAGTTTGGTAAAATATTTTCTTTTCACAATTAGTGAAATGAAATGGTCTGAAAAGTTGTTCATATAGGTCAGTCATGTCTGTATCTCCACGCTGAATTGTTTTACAAGGATTTTGTGGTCAAATGTAGGTAATTTACTGGAAACTATCCAAGTACTACTTAGCTTGTTGCCAGATGTCCTCGATGAGTATATCAATGAGTCAAGTTTGTACCAGCACCAGGGTCTCACATGTCAAGGGTGTATACGGATACTACAATACAAACAATTCATCTGATAATACCGTGCAAGTTGCAGATGCCTCCTCTCTTCAGTATGAATGTCATATTGTCTGCAAAGGTTTAAAAGCCTTTTCTCTCCTTCAATGACTTTCAAAATGGTGCTGAACATAAAATTTCAAAATTTTCTGGTGTTCCTTACCAAAGTTGCCTCTGATAACTAAATTGACAAAGCCAACATTTTCTAGGTTAATGCTCCATACATAGCGTAAAAGAGAAATCCAAATTGATGGACACTACGACGACTTCAACAGGTTTTATTGGTTCCTTGGGAAAGAGACTTTCCAATAAGAAATTCACATCCACAACAACAGACATCACTTATATTAAAATTTTACAACGCACTATGACCACATGTTCATGTTGATCTGACAGACTGACTCAACTTTTCCACAATTACCCTTGGAATGTTATAAACTTATCTCAAATTCCAAAGAACTGTAAGTCTTAATGTCTAGGCTTGTATATTTCTAACTACAATAATAATAAATCTTCAACATGCTTGCTTTTCTTTTATCAGTGCAATAAGAGCACAAACAAACTATTTTAATAATAGTGTTACCAAATTGCACTTTGACCACACAATATACACAGATGGTGAACTTTTAGCATTTCTCTATGGGATCATTTTCCTATTAACTATTATTGGTTCTGTGGATTCACCTTTGTTCATGATTCTGGTGACTCATCTTCCATTGTTTAATGACTTTGACTCGCCATCTATTCCAACCAAATGACAGCTGTGAGTTTATCACAATGAATATAGATCTTATCTTGTCCCTTACGAAAACACTGATGGTTGAAAATCCATAATGCAAGCAATACAAAAAAAAAAACCTAATTTTTGTCCCTTTTACATCAATATTAACCTTTAGTAATTCTTACACACATAAACATGAAAAAACATGCAATGGAAAGCTTGTCTGTGGCCATCTTTGTCTCCTACAGTTAAATTTAAACAACTGCAAATGAGCAGCTCACTAATTTATAATATTTAAAAGAAATTTCTCTTTTCATTTTTAAAAGTTCAGCAAAATTAGATTTTCAGACAGAGGCATACACTGTCATGGCTCGACTGCCACCCATACCAACTCACCCCAACTGTCCATCAAGATGAGATGGGGACTGCTCTCAACTCAAAAGGTGAATTATGATGAGGACCAACTGTTGAATTGTAATTGGGACAGAATAAAATGCAGCCAAACCTGTACTGACCTGACTGCTATGCAACTGGTTGTCAGGTTCAGTCATGTTGCCAGTCAGATCAGTGCAGTAAAAGCCGGCCTTCAAATAAATTTTAATAATGATGAGATTAATGACTCAGTCACTCTATATATCCCAACAACATTTAACATAATTAGCATTTTTCATTATTGTTCAGAACATAAATATTGCATATTAATGATGGACTTCATTTGCATGATCATGATGTTATCTCATACGGACATGATCTGAATACACATCATCATGTAAAATTATCAACATTTAAACTACATAACAATCATGAAATTATTTTGATGATTATGTCCATGCTTGCAATGTACTTGTTCAGAAAATGTACAACTTTACAAGCTCTGTCTCTTGTGACCCTATTTTATTATGTCATACTCAGAGATACTACAGTCAACACTTACCCAACAGCCTTCTGCTCCAGCTCTGAAGAAGCTATTGGCTTGACATCAGATGTGGTTGGTTTCTTCAAAATTGTCTTTGGAATCAACATCTTTGGGAGTGGGGCTGAATCCCCTTGCTTAAAGGCTGACATCCTGTCAGTTACAGATACTTTAATAACATCTTGTGGAGGAATTTCTTTAACTGGTTTCTCTTCATCTTCCGTAGATTCATCAAGTTCCACCCCCTTCTCTGCCTTTTCTTCCATCTCATGTTCTTTTATCAGCTTTGCCCTAAGCTTCATCATTTCAAACAGTTCATCATCTTTTGTTTCTAAGGCTTGCCTCTTTACATCCCCTCCAGGTAGGGAAGAATCAAAAGATCCCTGACGGTCCCTCCACTGAACTCTCTTAACGGATGGTGATGCAGGGGGTGATTCTGTCTGGCTCATGGGTATTTCAGTCGTTCTACTACGCAGCCTTTTTTCTTGCAGATTTTTACTGGTTTTAGACTTCCTCTGAATGGTAGATTCTAACTTTTTCTCCTCTTTTTTCCCAATCTTACTTTCACCATCCCCCTTAACACTCTCTTGTGACTTATCCATAAAAACTTCTGTTTCCTTTTCATCCTTGGAGGTATCTTCTCTGTTCTTTTCCTCTTGAAGTAATGATTCTTTTTTAGCATCTCTCCTAAGACCCACATCAGATCCTTCAATTTCCTCTGTTTTCTTTTCTACCTTACCTGTATGCTTTTCTAAAGTTTCTCCTTTTTTTGTTAATTCTGACTTTTCCTGTATCTCTCTGCTCTCCCTGTCTTTTACAATGACTTGCCTTGATATTACTTCTTCCTCAGTCTCTATAGATTTCCTTTCCTCTCTTTCTGGCTTTCTTGACTTTGTTGGCTCTATAATTCGTGTTTTAGCAGTCAATGATTTATCTTGAGGAACAGAGGGGAGTTTCCGACTAGGTGATGATAATGTCTTCAGGGGGCTAGAGGGGGTCTTTTTATCATCTTTCTTAATCTTCGACAATTCCTCTTCATGATGTCCAGCTCTAGTTTTCTCTGATGGTTTGACACCACCTGCTTTGTTAACTTTAGATGATTCTGACTGGCTGACCTTTGACACAGTTTCACCTGCAGGGGTATGAGGAAGTACCCTTGCTTTCCGCTTGGGAGACCCTTCAGTAACAGATGATGCACTGTCACTGCGAGGTTTAGTCTGCCTCCTAATTTCAAAAGCTGAAGATGAGCTGTCATCCTCTGTACTAGACAATGATGCCTGTTTTGGTAGAAATTTTTTTCTTTCAGCAAAGGATGAATTGTTTAATTTGTATCTCTCAGATTTTGGAGAGCTAGTCTTTGGTTTTGAAATAGTCACTGTTTCCACTTTTGCTGGTGATGCTACTACCTTCCTCCTTGAAACTGGTGATGACCGACTCACCTCAGAGTCGGTAGACACATTCTCAAGAGAGGGTCTTCTTGTAGTTTCAACTTTTGCCTCCCACTTGAATGGAGCTTTACGAGTTTTTGCATCAGAATCAGGCTTACTTGAAGATTTTGTCTGTAGGAAAATGAAAAAGAACTTTGCTTAACAATCTTAGAAAAGGGTAGACAAAAGGAAAAAGGATTGAGAGGTACAATTTGGTAAAATTGTACCAAAGACTGGTTGTACCTGTTGCTCCATGTTTGTTCAAAGATGTTTAATAAATGAATGACAGTCACAAAGTGGGAGGAGTCCTTTCTGAGCTCTCCTCATACTTATACTGGTAATAAGATCTGTATAGCAGCATTAGCATTACAAACAAAAACAGTAATATGCAAGACATGCACATGAACTTGTCTCTGTACAAGGTAAGAATTTGAGAGGGAACATTTCTACACTTCCACAATATTTGGGGCAATTTTAAATTTTTCAAAGCTGGGGCTTTCTCCACTTACAATTTCTGCTTGCAAATGATTAAGACTTGATGAAAAAAGTAACAAATAGAAAACAAAAGTAGTGCAAGGCTCAAATTTCCGAAAACCTATTGCCTAACCACACAACTAAGAAGGCCAACGTTTGGAGGAGCAGCTAAAAATAACAAACGTCAAAAAATCCTTAAAAATGAAAAATATACTCAACAGAATTGAGAAGGATGAAGGAAAACCACTTCTAGACCCGAGATGAGAAGGAGAATCCCAGAGAGCCAAAGCCAGGAGAAAAAATACTAAAAATGGAGAGCTAAAGGTAATCCAAACTTGACCATTCCACTGGCGATGAAACAGGTGCGAGTTAGCATAGTGGACTCTAGGAATTAGTACAGCCCCACCATGGAAGGAATTTCATCGCCAGTGATCATTCCGCGGTAGATGGACTGTCCAATAGTAGTTAAAGGGGAGGTAAGTAGGAGAGAAATAGATTGAGAAAGTTTCCTTTGCTACATGGAGTCAAGTTCAGTTTTACAGGAATCCTGTAATCCTGTATCCTACAGCAAGCACTGACTTGAACAACTGATTCTCTTCTCCAAGACATTTTCCATCTTCATATATATTCTTTGTGATAATAAGTCTTAACTAAAGTACAGATGGTCTCCACTCCTGCCATGCACATCATTAATATATCATCCAAAAGTTGTGTGATGCATGCATCACCTGCTAGTATTGCAACTTTTTAAGTTCAGCGAAACATGACAATCAGGCTAATAAATCTGTTAAATTAGTCACACACCAGTGCTGTGATAATATAGTTAGAAGATAATTATAATCTTCATTGAGAAAGCAAAACAGAAGATGCTGGCTCATGTAATGGAATATATTGCACTAGGAAATTTCAGCTAAGTGGAAGCTGACTA
>WURT03660514.1:0-18209 GCA_009936505.3 Holothuria glaberrima
GGTTCCATTTTTAAAGTCTTTGGTATGACTCGACCTGGGAATCGAACCCGGGCCTCCCGCGTGAGAGGCGGATGCTCAAGAGAAAAATTGGTTAAGAACGCCGACTTATTGCTAATTCTATTCACAATTCCTCGCGTTCTTTGTGTACATTGTCTGTGGCGAATAGGTTTTTTAACCCCTTGCAATTTTTGTAGATCTAATGTAATTGAATTAAATGAATATTTGGTAGGTGTATTGTCGTAGCTACCGAACAGGCACGTCCTAATCGGTGGTTTACCAGCCCAGTATACTGAGTAAAACGCAGCCTAGTTTTTGAGTGGTGTTCGTTTTTGCTAAACTTTGTTTCTATTAGGGAAGCGAACTCACAAGATCTGTTCTTATTCGGGAGAATTTTGATTTTTGAATTTTGAATATGATATAAGCCCCAAACCTCTTGGTGCTTAGGTTGTTTCATTTGCCATAAAACTGGTCGTTTCGGACACTTACGAGGTAAATGGAGTATTTCAGAACAATCGAAAACATCACATGCCTACAAAGTTACCAACCAAATCGTGTGCTAGTATTGTTAAGAGGACACTTTTTGTATATATTAACAAAGTTCAGTGCTCTTTCGACCGACTTTAGGCTATATGGAACCCCATTTTCCCTTTATGCGGCGAAATGCTTGAATGACCTTCCGTAAGGAAAAACTTTAGATTTAAAACCATCAGAGATTACAATAGACCTTATGCACTCACGCCATGAGACGTCATTTTGGCTGCAAAACAATGAAGCACATCACTGCACGAAAAACGTAGACTTCGCACACTCTAGTAAAGAAGACTAAGCGCGTATCCGACCGGTACACAAATCAGCTGTCTGCATTTGTTGGTGTACGTTTCACTGATACGCGCTTACCTCAATTGAGTGCGCACTTTCTGTTACGTCAAATACGAAATTTTTCTATATACCCTCCATCTCTTCCACAAACAGTGGTTACGATCTCGGTAACTGGACGGTACCTATATTCGTTTGGCAGGCCTCGATCAAGATGGTGAAAGCGAAGCAGTGGATTCTGAAGAAACAATTTAGTGGTACTGCCAAGAGTACTGACGTGGAAATTATAGAGGTCGATCTTCCGACACTAAAGGATGGAGGTACATTAGGCTTTATTTATTCAGTATGGAATTAAACGGTAGGGAATTGCTTATAGGGCTATTCATAAAAGCTAATTTATATTTCATTGTGAAGTGGCAGATGTACAGTAGTAGAATTTAAAGTCCTTTTGACATTTTCGGACAATTTATACCCCTATAGGTCTGGTCCGATGTTGTTAACACATTGGATGCGGGAAGGTGCATTAAAAAAGGTGAAGGGAATAGCGAGTGCATAACCTTTCGGATCTACGAGAGTGCTGGTGTAGAGCTGCCAACTTGTCAAGTTGAAATATGTAAGCCCTGCTTTTCTTAAAGCATCTTGGCCATCCCCAAATCAAGGAGGAAACTTAAAATACACCCTTTTGTGAGTTACGAACCACAAGGAACAAGAAACCTTACGAGTAGTCTCCAGACCCTATGTCATGTGCAGAAAAGAAATTGACACAGTTAACGATAGGCTAGGATAGCCTACCGAAAAAACAAAGTTCTATTGTGGAGAGATCCCATAATTGGGTATACTAAGAAGTAATCTAAAGGTGTAGAGTCATCAAATTTGCCAGACATTGTTCATTGTTTGATTCTTGCTTTTATGACACTATGCCTAGCCTTCTATATAAATAATAGCTGTGACTTCACAATGCCATGTCAATGAATTGGAACGTTGATTCTTTTGAAAATATCACGTGCGATCGTTGCTAGCTTCATTTTGGGTTTTTTGAGTTCCTATTTAAGTTGATAGGGGATTTCCATACACTGAGAATAAAAGTGAACCTCTAATAAACCTAACTGTGTGTAATAAGACGATACGCACATAGTTTAAGCCTCGAGGTCAAATCGTTTGCATCAGTAACCATGTACGGTTTGGGTGATTTTAGAATTCATAGTAATCTTAACCCGGAAAGTGCATGGTTAATTATACAATCTCGTCTTTGATGTTTGGAATTGTGATGCTGTTAATTTCGCACTGGAAAAGAGAAGGCTTATTTAGAAGGCTATTTTGATTCTGTAAATGGGTTGATATTAAACGAAGACCATGCCATATATCAGCTAAGGATTCCAAAAAGATTAAGGGAAAGGAAGAGGATCCCCAGCAGTGGCATAAGCCAAGAAGTTGTCCGTGTTAAGGGAGGGAAACAGGACCTTTCGGCGGTGGGTGATGGCTTAGTGCGAGGGTCAGTGAGGTGGCAAACCCACTAGAGTAGCTGACTCATTTGGAATCTGTGTCGCCCACTGACTTATCGAAAAAGAGAATTAATTTATCAATGAGAGTGAGTTTTATAATGGAATTGAGTTTAGTAAAACCCTGGAGCTTTTCAGACCCCTTTTGAGGTCTTACTGGTCTTAAGGCAGCGTCAATCTCTGGAGGGTGCATTTGGTCTGCCAAAATAGTAAACTTCTGAATGACTCGACAACTCAGTATTACACTCTCCACCGACATTTAGTCATGATTTTGTCATGGCGGGTGTTGGGGGTTGTAAGTAAGGATATGTCCGGTTTGATGTAGCCAGCAGGGAATCCTTATTATCTATGTTGTATTTGCATGGTTAATGAGGGTATTATGCTGAAACGACATTAGCGACTAGTACCCATTTTTTGAAAACCGCAATTTTTGGAAAGAAAAAAAAATGAGAATATCATGATATAGTCAATGATCAATCCAGGAAGCAATCACTGGCAAGGCTTCATACTCCAGGGTGCAAATGTACTTTAACCTTTTATGTCAGAGCTCAAAGCCTATAGTATGATCATCACCAAGACAATAAATTAACCACCTGAATTAAATGCAAAAACGTTACAAAGATAAAGGGAATAATTGCGTTTAAAATGCACCAACAGGCATACGAAGAAAATACCATAAATCATTATTTAACCATTCAGTCTGACCAATAAACTCTAGCAATAGCTTTACCTCCTCAAAGTATTATGCATTTCACGAGTAACGGATGTTGCATCATTTGAATTTTTGAAAGTTTGGGTGAACAAATGACTTTTGTGCAACAAATAACGGTAGTACTTCCTGTGAGAGACTTATTTTTGGAAAGAAATCTACCGTACTATCTTATTTTAAATTTTCTACCATTCTGTAGCCTACCTATTAATATTGATTTAAAAATATGAAAATTTTCTGTAAAACAAACGCATTATTTCCCTCTAAGGTTAGAGCCAGTTTTCATATAATGTCATACATTGTAAGGCTAGTACCAAGCTGTGGAGTTGATCAACTCACGTATTGATACGTGAGAATCATGTTTCATACTGTTGTTCCAGAGTTAGGTATCACATCAACCATTCACAAAAGTAATGAATGACAGCAATGCATACCAAAAGATGACTTTTTGAAACTATACACCATTTATTAGATGAAATTTGACGATCCTGTAAGGAAAAGGAGGACAATACCCCATAACCTTTAGCTCCAGCCTACTCTGCCTTTACATTTTAGGAAGCTTTGAGGATAGGCGCACGGGACTCTTCCAATTTGGGGGGGCAGAAAATTTTTTGCCCGAATCTCAAAAAGTTGCCCGAATTTCGTTGCAGTTCAGGTGCATAAAATAGACCACAAAATCACTACATGCGCGCGAAGCGCGAGAAAATGTTTGCACATTTTTGGCATTCTATCAAAACTTCGGGAACTCAATAGAAAATTCGAGCAATCTTTTCACTTTTTCTGCCGTTTTTTGACGTTTTCTGCCCGAATTTTCGACCTCAGGAATTTTTGGGGTCAGTCTGCCCTACCCCCGCCTTGTACGCTTATGGCTTTCATTATGGGGGTTTTTTGTCACTCTGGAGATCATCATTGGGGACGGAGCTTGTGGATAAGCGAAACGTATGTGTGTGAGGGGTTTGCCTACCACCCTTGGCTAGGCTAAAGACAAGAGTTTACCGTTTTTCGGAAAACTGAAAAAATCACGGAAATTATGGTTTAACACGGAAAACGTGAGAATTAGCGGAGAAGA
This sequence comes from Holothuria glaberrima, assembly GCA_009936505.3. Taxonomy (NCBI): domain Eukaryota; kingdom Metazoa; phylum Echinodermata; class Holothuroidea; order Aspidochirotida; family Holothuriidae; genus Holothuria; species Holothuria glaberrima. The sequence goes on from WURT03660514.1 coordinate 4,094, forward strand.
AAGAAAAACTTTAGAAATTTAAAATGAATAATTTATATCGCAACTCCACTGAGCATTTTGTCACTATTTTCAAACGAGAAACATGCCATTGGAGTAAACTTATTTGTGATTCAAGGCTCCATAACCCATCAAGAATGTAAACATTTGACGATCTCCGAGTTCCAATGTCCTCGTGTCAAATATTCATACCATACGGAGCGATTTTAGGTAATTACAGTATGGATTACAACGCAGAAATTGACTTTTACAAAACGGAAAGGCATGCAAACTTAGAAAACAGATTACAAAATGGAATTGAGCATTTACAAAACGGTAAATTCTTGCCTTTAGGCTACGCATATGTGTCTTCGGCTGTACTTCATGCTAGTCTTTTGTTCTTTAAAAACAAGACATTCTCTTCATCAGTTCTAACATTTTGTTAAAGATAGAAACACGTTCTTTTGAAAACGACGATTTGAAATTACAAGGTAGTGCAAAACAATTTTCAACATACCTTAAAGGCTGAGAAAACAAAACTTTGTTTCAATCCCTCACTAGCAAATTTGTTTATTGTGCTTGTTTAATGGAAATGAATACCAGCTTGGCAGAAAATTGCAGCAAGTGGAAAAGTTCTGATCGCCAATTGTATTCTGACAAATTTGACCATGTGCTGTTCATCAATATTGTGTCTTTCTTTCCTGCAAACAGAGGTCCTTATAGAGTGCATAGCCATCAGCGTTGATCCGTATGAAAGGTACCGTAAAATTTGTTGTTTTACATTTGACTATACACAAATACAGATTGCCGATACTCTTAATTGTGAAAGAATACAGGCGGCAGAGGGGTAGGGAGAGGAGTGTCATTATAGCTTTGTATAAAACGACTAAAGCACATACAGTAAATTTAAAAGGAATCATTTTTTCCAGGAGGCTTAATGAAACCGTACCATACCAATCTCATTTATCCCTAACCCCCTTGAATGGTCATATGGTGTACATATTCTCTCGACATTGCAGTTGTAGTATAATTCTATTGGTAAGTAGCAGACTTGTGCAATGATCTAGTTACTGAGGTGCACCTGTAAAAGTACTTGGTATATCAATTAATCATATTAAGAAGCAAAATGTTGTAGTGTTTTCAGTGTTTTATTGTTGGTCACAGATCATTTTAGGTCATCAGAGATAAAAAAAACCTAATACATTGTAAACACCATATTGTTTTAACACAGGGATGATGGGTATGCTTCATACTAGGTATATGTATATTTGACATATAACGAGAGATTCCTGTATGGGTTTTGATTGGTTCAAAGGTCATATGTGCTCACCAGGCACTAAATAGAACAGTTGGCCATACCTCCAATTTTTTGTTGTTTCGTGGTCACCGAAAAGAGAGAGGACTGAATTTTTGTATCACTCTAAAGATGAAATTTTAGAGAACAAGAGAACACAGCTTAACTTCAATAATAACTACATTAGACCGTTTTTATGGAGACATAAATAGTTCTTAGACAAGATGGCTTATCATCTTGGTGTAGCTATAAATCATGGTTTATGCGATTTCCATTTTTGTGACCGGACAATCCCCGGACTATTCCCACCTGGAAGATCCTCCCTCGGATAACTCCCGCAATAAATCTCACCAGGTAATTTTCTCAAGGTAATTTCCACCTCGGAAAATTTCCACCCGGAAATTTCTCACCCATGGCAGGAAACCCCCACAGGCTTACACAATTTTCCCCCATCAGAACATTTGGAATCGTCACTGGTGGAAAATGTCCATTTTGGAATTGATAAGCTTTGAGAAATTGTCCAAGAGAAGACGACCGGAAACCCGTCGTTTATGAACTTTGCGTGAAGAGTAGGCTGAGAGTAATGCTTTGTTCGTGCATTTTTGGAATGTCTACGCTTGCTTCTAATTACACCCAAGTATCTATATAAGGAGTGCTGTAGCTATGTAGAAATAGGACAATTGTATTCAACCTTCCAGAACATGGGTTTTCGCATTAAATGTATGAATGCTTAGAGGTCGTGTATAAATGTCCATTAATTACAGCAGCATTCTTATCTTTTCAAAAGCAACGTGTATATTAAACTGAAAACAGTGGTGTGGGCACGTCACTTGATTGCTGCTATCCTAAGTTGTTGTGGTAAGAGTGTATTTTCCAAATGTCAATTATGGACAAATTTTGTTGCATGGCAATTACCGGTAATTGGTACATATATCCATTCAACATGGCCATGAAACTGAAGCCATAGGTTTGACATAATTATCACTGGAGAACAGTTCTGGAAAGTAATGAGAAAAGGCAGTTCCTAATTTCTTTCTTGATTCCAAAGGTTGAAATTAAAAAATAAAACAATTGGCACCTTTGATCGGAGTCGTTACCCTAATAAATTGGGAAAAATCTTGTAAGATTTCAATTTTCCATCCAAATTTAGAACGATCCCTCATCCCAATCTTTTATGCTTACAATGCCTAGAGTAGGGTTTTGGACTACCCTCCCCCTACAGGAGAAGATGATATCCTCGGATCTTATCTTAGATCTTTCCAAGTAGGCAAGTGGCAAAGTAGATCGACCTTGTAGATTACGAAATCCGTTACCAGTCCAGTGTAACCACAAAATTACACTAATGTCTGTCATGAATGCAAAGTACGTTAGCTGAAAATAATATTCCCGACTCTTTCCAGTACTAATGTAAGCATCACCTTTTTTGTTGTAGTGTAAAATATTGAAAAAATACTTAGAAATTTTATTTTTATTATTCACATTCGCTTCACAGGGTTTTTGTCAGTAAAGGATTGACAAAGGTGGGTGACGTTATGTACGCAGAGCAGGTTGCCAGGTGAGTAACCGTGCTAATTCAAAAGGTTTGGTTTCGTTGCAAAAAAGAAATCTATGCGGTTATAATGGCATGCGGATGTGTGTATGTGACATATGTGTGTTGTGAAGCTTAGTTCGTTGGTAAAATGTCTCAAGAAGAAAACTCCAACAGTTCTCATACTAAGGATGTAAATACCTTGGATAAAGGGGAAGAACCCTTCTGCTTTTGTGAAGGTCGAAGGTCATCTAGTGTCATCAGATTCCTAAAAACCTTGAAAATATGATATTTTAAGGTTAGCCTGTATACTCTTCATACTTATCACGTAGATGCATTATTTCAAAGGCATGAACAATGTTGTTTTCAAGAAAGGTTAAAATTCATCAAGGGTCATCAGAGGTCACACTCTGGAAGCCTAATTAACACCATATCTCAAGCTAGTAAGCATAGATGATCTTTAGACTTAGCATGTAGACGCGCTATGTCAAGAAAAAGAACCCTTTTGTTTTTGGTGTAGGTCAAAGGTCAAATAGGCTCATCCGAGTAACAAACTCTAGTAACCTCGATAACACAGTATCTCATCATAGGAAGCATGAATACCATTCATACTAAGCATGTAAATACATTCTGTCAAGACAAAGAACCCTTATAGTTTTATTGAAGATCTAAGGTCATGTAGGATCATCGCAGGTAAAACTCTGAAAAGCTTGTTAACACAATATCTCAGGGTAGAAAGCCGCGATACCCTTCATACCTAGCGAACTAATACATTTTATGAAGAGGAAGAATCCTGTTGTTTTGGTGACAGCCGAAGGTCCTACAAGGTCATCAGAGAAACCATTAAAAATTCATTTAAATGATGTTTCCAGATAGTAATTATGGATATCTTCATACTAAGCATGTAAATACATTGTATGGAGAGAAAGAACCCTATTGTTTTGTGAAGCTGATAGGCCAGATAGTTAAGGCTTAAAAGCACAATAAATAAACATGGTTTTATTTACCCTATTAAATTCAAAAATATTGTTTTTGTTAATGCCGTTTTTGTGTTTGGTTAGAAGTCAATTCAGCTCATCATTTTCCAGATTCTGAAAATCTTGTTAGTAAGATACCTCAAGGTGACACACATTCCATTTTCAAAATAGAATTTCTATTCTTGTCTGGACAGCTCTTCATGTGTTACTGCAACCTGCAGTGGAAAATAGTAGTAGGTTATGGAAAACTTTCATGGCAATAGAAATGGATAGGAATTTTATTTCATAAAAAGACTGAAACCACATAGATTTTTGGAAATCCGTTTTGAAATAAGAACTTGTTGTAACAGTCATGATAATGTCTCATACATGGTGGGTGAATACATCACATTGATCCGTAAAGTTAACATTTTTACGCCCCTGTAATTTTAATAAAAGCTAAGGTCTATTGAAATGAATTGTTGTTTTTTGCGTTTTGGTTTATGTTATCTGACATATGGCATCATGCATACACCATACTACCTCATCTCCCTTCTGCCTGACTTTGGTGGATTGCTGAAAATTTTAAAGTGTAAGGTATTAACGTCCCATAGTTACTTTGAGACATCACGTTTGTGTTGAGCAAGTTTGTGTTGTTTCGAACAATTCCTTTTTAAATAAAACACACAAAAAATGAAAAATAAAAAATCAACTTTTTATGTTAGAGGAGTACTTATTCTAAGTACTCTGGTAAAATTTGCACTAAAACCTGATCTATGCTTCTCAAGCTATTAGCAGTTAAAGTTGTCACATTTTCAACTCAACGAGAACTAAGAACAACCACAAATGACATCATTATTTCTCAATAATGTGCTCTCTTTTGGTTTTCTTTAAAATTTGCGACCAATCTTTTCCTCAATATTCCCATGTCATCGGAATGTAAATGTATGAGAGTCATGGGAATCTAGTAATATTCAAAGGCCCCATGGAGCTTCCAAGTTGCCAAATACCATGCTTGTTCAGAAGTTGTTACAGACATTATGTATAAGTCACTCCAGTTGGACATCGGTGAGGTAGCTGGTAGGATTATAAAATGACACATCAGCCACGTGAACTGACTGGTACTCCGCATAACGTAGCTAATCAATTGAAGGAAACTATATAAATGGCGGATCTAGACTTGTGAGAATAAAAGGATATCTTGTCGAAAGTAGTTTAACAAATGCAAGTCTGCTGGTGGCACTAATGGCTTAATTCTTATTTGCAAACTTGTTTTACACAATTGTCTTTTGATTCGTATTTTTATTTCCTGTTTACCGAAAGAGTCATAGAAACTAAGAACCCTGACTTTCCTGTCGGTACTCACGTGACCACATTTGGTGGTTGGACCACTCACTCCATTCAGACTGGGGATAAGTTGGTGAAAGTTCCCGAGTATCCACCGAATATCCCAATTGAGTTGTCTCTAGGTCTCCTTGGTATGCCTGGGTAAGTAACATCACCTATGTAGGTTCAAAGGTTCTGCTTTTGAAGCTATCCTGTTGCTACCAGTCGATTGCTGTATCATACATACATTGTATCATACATACATTTAGTTTAGCTTAGCAATACGGCAGGTGCTAAAGGATGCAAATGCCATTATTATGAAAACGAGCCTGACACGTCTCTGGAATTCCCTCCCACGATCAATCAGAGAAGCTCCCTCTCTAGAAGTGTTTAAGAAGCGTTTAAAAACCTATTTTTTTTTATTAGTATGGTTTTCTTCTCTCTATTAATTTATGCTTTTTTGTGCTTGTATTGCGCTTAGATTTGTGAATAAGCGCATTATAAATATTATATGTATGTATGTATTATGCATTGTTGTTTCATAAAATGTAGGGGTATGTCACACATCTATCGGCTGGATAAAATTCAAACACACAAGCCAAGCAAGAGGCTTTTCGGACAAATTGTCACCAGAGTGATCTCCACATCGAACATTCCCATCCTTGACATTCCTAATTTCCGGCGACAAGAGAGCTGTCCGTGGAGCAATTGTTGTCGTATGCAATCGTTTGCGTGTATAGGCCGGGGATCAACCGACGCCGTGACGTTATCGTGCGTCTCTTTGGTTTTGAAGTTCAAATGTCCATTGTGTCACAGTGTTGTCTATGGTTATGCGCGTGTGCTGTGAATACGCTTATTGCATGTGTATTTTGCCCTTCCGCGCAGGTCAATCCCAATCGCGTGACGTCACATGAAATCCCTTTATAGGACGGGAATTGGCCTTGTAGTAATTAGACCAAGGAGTGCCACAAGTGGCGACTCCCTGATAAGGCATGGGATAGTTTCCCCTTTTCATTCCGTGTGAGAATTGTCAGGAGCGAGTTCTACGAACAGGAAGTACGAGTATGAATTTGAACGTACCAAAACTTTGGTACGATGACTTATTAACCACAATTTGTTTTTCATTTTCTGTTTAAAATGCTTCCCTCCTATTCAGGCTATGAATTTTTATATTCCTTTTACATTACATAGAATGACTGCGTACTATGGACTGCTGGCTGAAGTAAAAATCAAGGAAGGCGAGACGGTCTATGTCAATGCGGCTGCTGGAGCGGTAGGGACTTTTGTCGGTCAAATAGCCAAGCTGAAAGTAAGTTGCATCTCCCTTCCATTTCGAGAAGGTCGGTAAGAATTTAAAAAAAGCTCAGAAAATACAAAAATTAAATGAAATAAGACGAAAACAATCAAAAGTACGTTGGGCAGGAAAACGACTTCTTTAATAAAATGCCTGAATGACAAGATATTCGCTTCTAAACGTAAAAGATGTGATACCAGTGTGATGCGTTCCCAATATTTCTTCAAAGCTTACCTAATCTTCAAAAGAAGCAAACACTATTGTCGCTCTGTAGACTTATCTTTGGTTTCTTAGTAGTAAAAGGCTGCCAAAGAGATTAAGAATGCTCTGGGCAATATCTCCCGCCTAACAAAGGTTTGGTTACCAAAAGTGAATAACATAGGCTCATAATTCAATATGGTAAAACTACTAATAAATGTATCTCGCTTTAAGTTCATCACAGCCATGTATCAGATACGTTGTAAGGAATAAAATTATAAAGCCTGAAAAGTGCAACCAGACTGTAATATCTCAGTTAACTTGCCTCAACTTTACAAAAATGGGAAATGATAGCAGCATTTTTGAGAGTATATACAATCATATGCCTTGTACATTGTAGCTTAACCTTGGTTCCTAAAATTTTGAAGCTTGACTACACCTACACAGTTTCCTATCTATGGTAATTACGCACGAAAATGCTAATGAAAAATTATGATGGTGCATAACAGAAGTTGGCTGGAGATTTCATCATGCTATGGAAACTCAACTTGAAAGACTTCGTAGTGGAGTCTCAAATGACTGTAAGAGTCATGCTTTCAAATTGAGGATTCAACCCCCGCTTTTGCATAAAAAATTGCATGTAAGAAAGTTATTTAAGTCTTCAGATACCTCCCTTTGCCAGAAGTTTGTCAGTGTAGAGCTTAATTGAGTAACGAGCTGAAAATAGGCCGACCCAAAATATTAGTTTGTCGGCCTCGAAAACAAAGATCGTCAACGAAAATATGCATTCTTTACATGGAGTAGCTAGAATATATAAAAAGGGCGGATTTTCTAGTGAAAGATGAAACTCGTATATTGTTGGATCTTTCTATTTCAATAATGTGAGGAAGGGATCTTAAATAAAGAGGGTGTTCAATTTTCAGAGGGAATTTCTGGTTAACTTCATGAATTGATGTGACCTCAGTAAAGGTGCTGATGAAGGTTCTGATGTCGGTATCAATTTGACAATAGACCATATGCATATGAAGTCACAGAACAGAAAGTGTGCCCAAAATAGAAAAAAGCGCGTATCATTGGAACCTAAACCTACAGATGAAGACAGCTGATTAGTGGACCGATCGGGTGCGCGCATAAACTTCTACGAGCGAGTGAGAAACCTCTTCCAGCGTACCACATGCTTCAATGGTTTGACTCCAAAATGACGTCGCCTGACGTAAATGCATGAAGTCTTTAAAGAATTTATGTCGTTTTAAATACTTCGTGTTTCTCTCCTTATATAACATTTTCAGGGTTGCAAAGTTTATGGATCAGCCGGTTCAGACGACAAAGTTAAATTCTTAAAAGAGGAGTTGGGTTTTGACGATGCATTCAATTACAAAACTGTCGAAGATCTGCCGAGTCTTGACAAGACTCTCAAACGAATCATACCACAAGGTATTGATGTGTTTTTTGAGAACGTAAGTAGCAAATTACTTTTCATTGCAACATGTATTATATTTTTTATATAAAATTGCAAACAAATTATGTTAGGCCCTATCCCACTGGTGATTAATGTCTGTCGAGAACGAAAACAGAATATCTTTTTGAAATTGGTTTTAATAACTATTTACGGAACTTCTCAGTCAGCTGATACCACAAAGCATTTTTGAGGGGGTGAGGAATTGATTGCCAAAATTGATTGTAAGATGTATTTTAAATATTTATCGCAATGAGGTTGCCATTGATGAATAATTGACACCTTGCATAATCGTTTGGTCTTATCACCATTCTGTTTGTGTCACCTAAACTCTAAAAACAAAAGGCGAATTCATTCCAAAAGAAGTGTTCTGAGGAACCACTCCTATAGAAAGAGTGAATTTCACCCAGAGTGGAGTGAAAATCCACTTCAAATATAGCGATAATTCATTCCATGTGGAGTGAAAATCCACTTCAAATATAACGATAATTCATTCCATGTATGTAAAGCATCACTCTCTTCGAGTGAAATGTCACTCTATTTCACAAAATTCACCCTTATAAGGAGTGTTCACTGGACGCGCTCTTTATGGAGTGAATTTCGCTTGTTTGTGTTCATAGTGAAGAAATAAAAGAGTGAATGACATCTGCTGTCATATATCAGGTACCTCAGAAACGTATTTTTTAAATAAAGCACCAAAGTTTACAATGTCCGAAGGTACTACCTCTCAGTCTAGTGAGTATGATTTGTGTTTAAATTACTATGTTGACTGTAAGAAGTTACATCATTACAGATTGCCAGTTATTCCTCCCGTTCCGTTGTGATGAGATTACATTATGGTAAAAAATTTGCTGTGGGTTACTCGAACCTAAATTTATATGGTTTTCTCCCAGCACATTAAAGTTTCTGTCCAATAAACTCTGTTCATTAGTTTTTATTTTCAGAATGTCTTCTTACTTTTATAGTGTGAGTGATGTGTATGTTGGAACAAAGACCCCTCTTGCAGATCCTTATTCAAGAGACTGTTTATGATACCTTCTACGTTCTATAACTCCTTATGCAACATAACATGATAAAGCTCCTGAAAAACAGCTAGTGAAGAAATGAAAATAATAATCCCAGGCTCAGTAAGACAAAATGCAAAGAGCACTCGATTTATTGTTTAATGGTTCGAACAAATTTGAAAGATAAATCACAAAAACTTTGCCCAACGGTCTTAGAAGTTCTTATCATTATAAATAAGGTGTGTTGAAAAGAATGTTAAGTTTTAATACTATTAGCGACCATAAATTAGGAAAAGTTTAAATCACAAATCCATTGAATGGCCAGCGGACTCAAAAGTTTGTCACCAATATTTTAACACATTCTAGGAAAAATCACTTCCCATAAGTGTGTGGGGCAGGGTGAGGGAGTCGACAGTGCCCTGTGCTAAATATCGATTTCATAGTCGTTATCTAGTGAACGTCATATTAAGATTGTTTATCAAGTGAGGAAAAAGTCAGAACAAAGACTTTTCTCCCCGTTTGTGACACATATGTCACTTCAGGTTAGAATCACAACAGCTGGGTATTCCTACTGGTGGGCTCATTACTTCAAATGTTACTCTCTTTATTTACCATACCGGTACCATGTGGCACAAGTCAAGTCCTGTCCTGTTTTGGAGACAAAGTAACTAAAAAATCCTCGTTTTAAGGGATATTTTTATGGTTTTGTTTTTATGGCAAATTCTGATTTTGACCAGTATTTTCTTGCAGGTTGGCGGAGGAGCGTTTGCTGTGGTCCTTGAGAACATGAACCAAGGTGGTCGAGTAGCGCTATGTGGTGCTATATCGTCATACAATCATGAAGATAAATACGAACTTGCAAGTGAGTAAAAAAAGATTACATTGTTTTTGTGAAAAATTGGATGAAGAGACCTGAAGTCTTCCGAGAGGTCAACCAGGGATTTCCATGTTTGCTCTAAAAACAAAGGAAATTGTTCATTAAGTTTTTGGTTTCGATGAAAAGAGAAACCTATGCATTCGTGATTGCGTGTGTGTATGTGTGTATGTGTGTATGTGTGTGATTGTGACACTTCTGCTCGTTAACACGATGTCTCAAGAAGTGAAACTCTTACAGTTGTCAAACTTAATGCATAGATGTGCATTAAGAGAAAAAACCCTATTGTTTTTGCTGGGGTCAAAGGTCATCTGGGGTCACCGGGGTCGAATCCTGATAACCTTGTTAACACTATATCTCAAGAATAAGAAGTCTGAATAGATTTCATACTTAGTATGTAGATGCTTTATTGTGAGAGCAAGGATCCTATTGTTTTGGTGTGGTCTAAGATCACCGAGGTCAAACCCTGAAATCCATGTTTACACGATATCTCGCGGTAAGAAGCTTGGATAATTTTTAATACTTGGTATGTAGTTTCGTGATGGTCAAACAAAGGACCGTATTGGTTTAAGAGGAGGTAAAAGGTCATCTGGGGTTACCAGGGGTCAAAACCTGAAAACCTTGTAAACACGATATCTCAATGAAGGAGGCTTAGATAGATTTCATACGTGGTGTGTGGATGCCATATAGTCAGGAGAGAAATACTTTTGTTTTGGGTGGGGTCTAAGGTCATTTGGGGTCACCAGGGGTCAAACTCTGAAAACTTTGTTATAAGCGACAAATTTAGTTAACATCATACTCGAGGCAGGAAGCTTGGATACATTTCATAGGTCAAAGGTCATCTGAGGTGTCCAGATGTCAGAAAGCAAAATTTCCCAAATATTCCCAAGATCGTTTTCTGTGGTCACTGAAGGTTAAAAAAAACAAAATTTCCCAAGAATTCCGAACAACGTCATCTGGGTCACCACAGATCAAAAAAGCTGACTTTTACAAGGATTTCCAAGACCTTAATCTGGGTGACCAGAGGGCAAAAAGCAAAATTGCCCAAGAATTCCCAATATCGTCATCTGGGGTCACTGCAGAAGACCCTGCGAAATAGTAACATTTTGTCGAATTTCGTACAACTAAATGTTGAAAATACGACTTTACGGATTTCTCCCCATAAAATACGATTTACGGGATTTGCTGCTCAAAAATATGTTTTGTGGTAATTTTCCGAAATTCCCTCAAAGATTGTTGAGTGGGCCCGATCTGCAAAATTTTGTGCTTTCTACCATCTCATGCAGAATGATTCGATTACACAAACGTCACACAGGAGGCTTCAAAATCACAGCAGTAATCCATTAACTTAGCTACTTGTGACGTACTTACCGTACACGGTGTTGTGTGCCTAAACATTGCCGATAATGCAACTAAATTGTGCATAGTTGCAAGTTCGGTACGGTGTGTTATGAACTTACTTCCCGTAATCTGCTTGAACAGAATTACAAGGCTAACCCAGACCTTATATATTTCCATACAACATTGTTAGATAGTGTATTTAGAGCCAGTGCAAACTGCTGAAGTAGAGTTTCGGAAAATATTACGAAGAGAATTTAGTTAAAACATTTTAAGCATGTCTTACAGCTGCTTTATGAGATAAGTGTCAAAAGTCAATTGCGTGATCGAACTTGATATTTTGAGGTTGTGTAGCCAAGTTTATAGGCTAGCGTTAGGCTAGGCCTATCTGTATAGTAGGTGTGCTAAGTGAATTGGAATTGGAAATGATCAAAGAAGATTGTATTATTTTGCTATTATTTGCATTATTTTGCTAAGGTTTTTGACTCTATTTGGTGACTGAATTGACCCACATTCTTGGCAGGATAAACCCCAAACACAGTATTGCAGTCCTATTTAAGGCCTAATATCTGCAGATTTGTGTCTTTTGAAATATTACAGACACAGCCTTTACTGATAGCATACAGTTAATGACGGTAGTATAATTGAAGATGTGTTTTCATCGGTAAGGCTGGCAGAGGGTTCATAGGTCATAATTGGGCTAGCCTAGCCTAGCCTATATGGTATTAAGGAAAAGAAAAGAATGAAGTGGTTTATAGTTATTGTGATTTAGTTTCCGTATGATGCTTCCAATTTTTTCATTATTCCACATGGTTGGAATCTCCCACTTCAGATTCTGTATCTACCCAAATGTTGGGTCAAGGGGGATCCCATTAATATATTGCGAATGGCGTAAACCCTATATGATCCAAAAGTGAATGAGTGTACGAAGTGACTTTGAAGCATTGCAGCTATAATATTGTAAAATGTAAGTAATAGTGATGGGCAATGAGGTCTGAAGGTGTGTTTCAAATTTCGTAATCATATCTAGGCATGTCCTGAAAAATACAGTTTTTGATATAAAAAATACGACGTTTGGGACTTCAGAATACGGTTTTGCGATTTTGGAAGTTGACTGGTCTGCAGGCACAGGTAAAAAAGGCAAATTTTCCAAGAATTACGAAGATCGTCATCTGGGGTCACCAAACGTCAAAACGCAAAATTTTCCAGGAATCCCTAAGATTAAATATGAACAAAACTGTATTTTTCCAACACGTTAATTAAGATAGCATTTACCAGTGAATGAAAGAAATGGAACAAAAATGGCTTTATTTGAAATACAACATGCATCATCGAAACCTCAGTGCATTTTTGCATTCTGGTTATCATGTTTCATTAAACGTTTATGCCTAACACCTTCAAAATTTCCCCATCTCACTGAAACTCATCAATGTAGGCTAAAAATGTGCAGCACCAAAGAGCATTCAAGCATTGCGCCCCCTTAAAGTGAATGCCTTTTGGGGCGCTAACAACGTTTCAAATTTCCTTTGTTTTCTAACAGTCCCTAATTTTGCGGTGACATGTTTCTTGAAAGATTTGACTCTAAAGGGGTTCACAGGATGGGCTCATATGGCAAAGGACAAAGAGAATGCTGGACTAAGGAGATGATTGGATGGGTTCGCGAGGTAATGAGCCTCCTATTTACTAATTTACTATCATTTTTCATGAGTATAGTAGTAAAATGTTTTTCAGCTGATCCAATAAAAATCAGTGGTTTGGAAATAAATGCACCATGTTTGTTGCTCATGAACATATACGAAGAATTTTTCCCACTCACCAGTTTCATTAGCAGCAGTTTTTCATCTTATCAATTTCATTGCCGTTGTTGGTAGAATAATACTTACAGATAAATACAGCATCTTTTTGATTGTACATCTTGGTAATGGAGTTAAAGTCCATCAAGTTTTATATTTTACTTACCAAAATGGAACTGTCAATTTTATATGCACCGTGTCAATAGATTTCCTTAAAAACATGAAACCATCAGGCAATGTAATAAAGTCTCCTCTTGCACCATTCAGGCGACATTCACTTACTTAAAAAAATTGTTACAAAAGTAGATGGAAGCTTAGAAATCTAAACAATGAGAAAACTGACAAGGTAGGAATTGATAATTAAAAGAACTTTGCATACGCAATTTTTTTTAGTTTTTATTTTTTAATTTAACAAGTTTGGACAAGTACAGCTGACCACTGTAGTGAAGAATGAATTACGCTACCTAATGCATATGACATCACAGAATAGAAAGTGCGCCCTCCAATGGAGGCAAGGGCGTATCATTGCAACTTGCACCGACAAATGCAGATAACTGATTGTTGTACCAAGGTGGTACCAGCTAAGTCTACCACACCTGCCTGTGAAATCTACGTAGTGCTTGTAGTGTGCCTCATTGTTTGCTTCCAAAAGGACGTCGAGTGACATCCATGCATAAGGTCTACAGTGAATGTTTTAGCTGTATAAACAGTTGTTGATATGTTTCGGACGAGTTTGTTGAAGCTCCATTCGGTAACAGAAGAATGTGTAGGAAGTGTAACTCTTAGGAAGTAGCTTCCAAATCTTAAAGTGAATTGTTTCTTTCATTGCAGGGGAAATTAAAATATCCCGGACACACCTTCACCGGATTCGAAAACACATTTAAAGCCTTCCTGTCACTCTTTTCCGGAGACAATCTTGGCAAAATCCTAGTGAAAATTTAAAACGTTTTCTTTGTTTCAATCGCAAAACAATATGTTCACAACACCATAGACCTAGGTGTTGAAAAAGACCTAGGTGTTGTTATTACTAGTGATCTAAAGCCTTCTAAGCAGTGTGCAGCTGCTGCTGCTAGGGCAAA
>WURT03660525.1:0-18209 GCA_009936505.3 Holothuria glaberrima
TTCAGAAGTCGAAATTCTTGGACCCTTTGTGTTTGCAAAAACTGAAGAATTTACTGAGAAATCAGCAAAATTATATTTTTTGTATGGGGAGGGCAAAGATAGCCATGCACAGAAGGGCACTGAGGCAGTTTTGGCTGCTGGTGAAGGTCAAGTTTTAAGCGGCTATCGCAGCCATCGGCAAGGGCGCGATAGCCAATGCAGGCTGTTGGTGCCTTCAGTTATTTAGAGCCCAGGGACTGTGTGAGTTGGTAACCCTAAGAAAAGCTCCTGCTATATTTTTTTTTTTCTTTCTTTTGAAGAGCGCAGTCTTATTGCTCACCTGCAGGAATTAAGGAGTTTGACTGCGTGCTAATAGTTTTTTAGGAGCGTGATGAAGTGCTCTCGCTGGGCTAGTTTAAGGAGCGCGAAGAAGCTCCTAAAAAATGAAGCCCTGTTACGGGGATATCACTGTTAATGCAGCTACTGCTGTGTACACAGTTTTGTACCTGGACAATAGTCATAGCATACAGTGCAAATTTTTACAAATACTCTACACTGTATGTACTCTTAAAAGTATGCATGTTGTCTAGTGCCACATGTTGCAGCTGGCTTGAAAGTCAGTGGATCAGTGTAGTCTGTATGCAGTATGGAAATTACATGTTCATTTGCGGCCCACAACATGTTAAATCTTGTTGGTATAATTAAGGAAAAAGTATACATTGAGGTACAGTAAAGGGTTACCAAGTTGACTCTTTTATTAATTGCCCAAAGAACTGAATTTAGGCATATTTTTTCTTTTGATAAACTATTTCCTCTGCATTCTTTGTATTTATGTTCAACCTGTAACACCTGCATACATATAATGGCTGTGAAAAAATTAGATTTATAATCATAAAATGCTAATTTTACAGCCATCTTGATTTTTGTGCTTCTGCTAATTGTATGCAGGATAAATGTCAACAAATTCCATTCTGGCTTTTGTACTTTATATTGGATGCCAAATTTGGTTGGTTTGTCTCACAGAAAATGTGTCGACCTTGGTACAGTATGTAACGGTACACAATATACTCTCCACCAAAAAAAAAGGATTGTGTGATATATACGTGTCGTTTTTGGCCACAGTAAAGTGCCAAGTACCAAAACTATGATCCGATCTTTTTTTATATAGTTCCTATTTGGAAAAAGGTTGATACATAGGCCTATCATATGTCAGGATCTCAGTATTTAATTTACATTGAAGTGACATTTTGTATCTGTAGAGGTAAAAGCAGCCTTTTTTGGATGCAGACAGTATATAATTAATTATAGAGTTTAATGACAGCAATATATGCACATTTAATCTCACTGTCTCACTTTTCATTTTCTCAGGTTGTTCGCCATGGATTTCCTTTTGAACCTACATCTCTGGCATATGATCCGGTCCAGAATATCTTAGCTGTAGGGTCAAAGAATGGATCGTTGCGGATGTATCCTTTTCAATAAGAAGTGTGTATTGTGTACTACAAATGTTTCTGGTCATTAGTATAGTTGTGTACATCATCTGATTTTGTTTTTCATGTTTTTACATTGAATGATTTGTCATTTCCACAGTTTATGCTGCTGTAGGGAATGTTTAGCAACTTTGTTTGTTATGTCCTACATATGATGTAGGTTTGTGCTGAATCTACATGCAAACATATTCCAACATTCCAAAAGTATCAAATTTCAAGGACAAACAGGACATTCAATTATAAAGAAAAACAAGGGAATCTGAGGCAATGTGCCCACTTTACATAACAATTTGTGACCTCAATGAGAACTGGAGGTATTTTTTGACAAAAATAAGCACTCTTTAACATGAGATATCTCGAGTTAGGAAAAGAGTATTGCTACGGGATTTGGAGGCCATGAATTGGAAAATTTTTCTCTTTCACATGAGACCCTTGTGAAATGCCACTGGAAAATGCCTTTAATCCCATCCTGTGAAAATGGTGAACGAGTTTGCCATGATGGCTCGACACAATAGAGGACACAATAGAAATAAATGTTAGGGGTGGGCACCTTTAATTTGCCTAGATGTCTTTTTCAGGGGCATGATGGTTTTGTGCCATATTACCATCTGTTAAAGTACTGTTTTTCAAGCTCTGATTTGTGAAATGGATTGTAACTTGAAAAGACCAACTTGTGCTATTAAGTTGAAAAACCATCTTCTATGGTTGTTTCTCAGGGTGGAGGATGTAAGCTGTCACACCTGTACAGGGACTAAGACTGCAAACAGGAACCTGAAAAAAGCAAGGCCAAGTCTCTGCCTATTAGGGTGTTCATGCTTACGTCACTGGTTGGCATTGGTTGGCATAGAGCATACGCAAGAACACATGCGTGTATGTTAGATGTTGTGTGTGTAAACGCTTGCGCGATTGCACGCAGAGAGTAGGCTAATTGGAATCTACCTTTCATTGTGACGACAGTGTAAGCGCACTTTGCCAACTCTTTTGACACCCAGCTGTGATGGCATTTGTTTGTAAACACTGAATAAGTCTAAAAGAAATTTTGCTACCTAGGGCACGAAGACCAAGCAAGTGGAAATCAGTGTGGAAACAGAAGTGCACATAGTAAAGAGGAATAAGGCCATAGTGGAATTCAGCTGAGTGTTTGAAACATTGAAGAGTAATTATTGACTGTTGTGCTCCTAATCACCTATTTACATGGAGAGAGGAGAGACAAAGAGTGGTACTACTGTACCATGCCACCCTCTAGTAGTGGGAGGGCCCCATCCTGGTGCTAATGATCTATGCCAGATGGTGCTTGTAGGCAAGTTGGGGAATTGCATATAGGCCTATATGTTAATAGGAGGTCAGTATCAGAGTTCATACGCTCCAAAACCAGGTAAGTTATGCAGATTTTAATAGATGGAAGGACACAACAGCCATTCCCACATATGGTGCCTTCAAGGTTATTTCAATCCTGGGACTGAAAGTGTATACTCAACAGTCTTAAAGTTACTTTTTATGCTTTGTTAGAATTTTCTGTAGGGCATCAAACTACTGTACCCATGTTAGTAGAATTATTGTATTGATGTGCTGTAATGGTGTGTTCAATGTTCACATAGTGTATAGACAAATTAACTAACACTTTGAACAAATGTGATTATTAGATTTTTGTGAATATCTGTTTTGATTCCACAAATTGTGCATTCTTCAAGCATGAAATATCGATTTGTTTACCATGTTTGCATGTTCTTTTATAGCATTGCAAGTAGCAAGACAGATTTTGATACCAAAGTCATACAAGAATTAAATAAAATGAATTCTCTGTACAGTGAGTGATATTATGAATGTATGACAGTATGAACAAGAAACTTTCTTGAGTCTTGACAAAGTGTTGATATGGATTTATGGATAGAGGATCATCCTCTATGGATGAATCCTGTATTCTGTGAAGGGAGAATGCAAAAGCATAACTTGATCTAAGATGAGTGATGTGATTTGTTGCATTAGAAGTTTTGTGGTATTTTGCTGCAAACACTTTGCTTTAAAAGGGGAAGAAACAAGTGTAAGTGACGTGACCAGATGTATACCTGTATTTAAATGTTTGTAGCAATTAGTCGCAATATAATTTTAAACTGACATTTAGGAGTTGACTGTTATCACTACCAACAACAACAACAACAACAACAACAACAACAACAACAACAACAACAACAACAACACCCTTAAAATAGTAAAACATCTGTCTTCTCCTTTTGGTAACATTTAATTGTTACATCTCCCTCAGCATTTTAGGAACATTAAAAGGAAGTCCTTGAAAAATTGTGACATTTTTAAGCCAACACCTTTGAGGATCGATGAAAATCCTCTGTTAACCCTTTTTTAGCAACATACTGGCAAGAGTCAAATAGACATAACACCTCACCACTCAGTTCCTGTGAAAGATCATTATTATCCTGCTGACATAAGCTGGCTAACCTTCAGAGCAACTGTCGTCTGTCTCTGAAAGGTGCTGCCAATTCACTACATCATCACAGGGAGGTGTAATTTTAGGCCTCCTTGAATCTCGTGAGAATGATGGCAACCTAATTTCATTTTCATTTCATCAGGGAAGACTCGCTCTTATTTTAGTGTGAGGATAAGGCCTTGAGGTCCTTTGTTATATGTAATGACCCCCTAGAACTGCAACACAATCAAGTCCTTGTCTCGATTCACATGTAAAATACGCTTAATAATAGCAGATTGCAGCGTCTAACATCTCTTCATGGGCTGAAGTAGAATTTTTAATTTGTTACCGCATGAACGTTGTTCAACGTGAGTGAATAAAGTGTATTCACGCAGGTCAAAATTTTTCATTAGGTTTCTATGGTAAAGTAGGCATTCTCACCCATTCATTAATGGCAATGGTAAGATGGCTGTTTCAAAGGTGAATGCTACCATAAGGACTTCTCCTAATTTAATTTTGATGCTGTTGTTGGCATAAATTTATTCAATATGAACAGAAAAAATGGATATTATCTGAAGGGTAGGCTGAAGGGGAGTTACGATGTTATTCTTTCATTAAATTTCAAATTTCTTGAGGTGTATGCAATGCTTGGTTACAACTCATGAACCAACATTGTACAAATATTTGTAAATCTATAGCCTACATGTCCATGTGTTTGAGAGTGTTTATTTGTAATGTACTGTGGTACTTGTCTGGAGTCAAAGGTACTTGTGCAGGCTGAATGATTCACAACGTAGTAAGCAGTTACAAATATTGTGGTAAGTTATTCATCATTGATAATTACAATGATGTGCAGTATCTCAGACAGCACTGTAATACATTCATTATAAACAAGATTTACAGTACTGTAGGCTACATTAGAACAATGTCATGTGTGGATATTGGATTATATGTATACTGTTAAGTCAACCTAAGTGATACAGTATGTTCTTCATGATACAGGAACCAAAATCATTGAACAAACTCTTCTAGGATACAAAGGGAAGCATGTACTTGTCTATTCTACTTTCTCTTATTTTTTTTTTCTTTTGTTTTGTGATGTGTGGTGGAAGTAAGATGGACGTTTCAGTAATTGCCAGTTTGGTACATCACAGGGACACAGTCATGTGATTTGAAAATGTAAGTAAACTTTGTGAAGAGTAAAGAAAGTGGCACAAGCTGGTACTCTTGTAATGGGTGATCAAATAAACATGGGGGGGGGGGTTGAATAAACAAAATATTTTTGTCGCCCTCCCTGTCCCCCTTTCTCCTGTCAACCTTTCTCAAGTATGGTTGTTAGTCACTATAGGCTATGTACAAACTTGTTGGTATCCATCACTGTTGCCAGATATAAAAAGGGAGGTTTACCTTAAAGGGTGAAAAATTGCCCCAAACTTATTTTGGAATACCAACTAAATCTTTCAAATGTCTTCTTGTCTCATCTCATTTGGAATTGTTGAAATATTTAGAATATATCTTGTGGAATGATAAACTCGGAAGGACACTTAAATGAATTTAACAATTCAATAAATATTGTTACATAATATTTTTCAAATAACCTTGCATGATTAAGCAGAGGGCAGGGGTTCTCAGTCATTTTGAGTGTGGGCCACATGTCCTTGAGTTTATGCATAAATGTTGCTGCCGTTAGCCGGCAGGGGTTTATGCATGGCTTGGAGAAAGTAGCTCATTCTTGTAGGCAAAACCTATGCATAAGAACTGTGAAAGTGCCTGCAGAGTACAGTAGGCAGTGACAATCTCCAGGGATTCTTCATTTGGGTGGTGGTTTCTCTGTGGCGTGCTGTTCAGGATCACAGCTGACTTCAGCCCCACCAAAGATGAGGCTGAGGTGAGAAATTTAACATTCTTAATGTGCCAGATAGCAGGAAAAAAGCAATCTACTGTACAATGCAAATTCGCCACTGTAGGTCCTCGTCTCTCAGACTTGTGTTGCCAGTATGGAGAGAAAATTGGACATCCTAACTGCCCTAGATTGTGGCAATTGCCCACTAGAAGCACAATTTTTCACTAAAACTCTGTATCTTCCATGCGTTGGTCACCATTAAGGGAGAAAAATTAGTATCTCAAACAGTCAAGATTAGAGGAAACCCCACTTGAAGCATTGTACTTGTAACTAGATTTATGTGTCTGCCATGTGATTGTCAGTAGTTGGCCTATGCAAAAAAAATGTGGCATCCAAATGCCCTTGATTGCTCTCAGAAAATTGTATAAAACAATGCTCTGGCTCTTTGAATCTTTCATGGGCTGCATTAATGATTGCCACAGGCTGCAAATGACCCAAGGGTCACCTCTTCAAATCGAGGGCAAAGGAGGAAGGGGTGGGGATTCAAGTTGTGGTGACTCCATTTGCCTGTTATAAGAATTAAGTCAGCAGTCTAGGGTATCCATATCCATGATAGTATTTGTACTGTAGTACATGTATTATTAGAGGGTTCAAATGAATTTTGGAGGTTACATGTCAAGTAAAGCACGTTGTGTTGAACAATCAACATGCAACATAAAGGGAATAAGTAGTCACCAAAATTTATTTGGAACATAAATCATACAAATCGTCTTGTACCATATATCCCTTACAAGCATCTTTTAGGATGTTCTATGTGTCAGTATTAAAGAGGTAATTGTCTCATCCCAGACAGTTCCAATTCTCCCAACTAAGTAATAGTTCTAGCCGCGCCCATAACTGCCTTTAGCTTCACCTTTGTGCAGACACAACATAGTTTATTCCTTAAGGTCATATCCTGGTGAGTATACAAACCCTTATGTGTAATCAAAACACTCCCTGTGCATGCTGTGTAATATGAGCTGATCTGCATCAAATTGTAACTCTGATATCAATCAAAGTGTAGTCACCAACTGAGCCTTTTGCTTACCACCAAGTAAAAGTCATATTTGGGGTGATGCAAATCCCTCTTAAATATTTATGTTTAACCAGGGTGTTACTCAATGTGGACCTCACTGTTCAGGAGTAAAAATATTACTGTGTGATTGCAAAGAATTAGAGCCAGTAATGAATTTGGATGCCAGGATATACTAATTAAAATTTGGGAGACTATGTTTTCATTTAAAGTGGATTTATGCTGCAGAGCCAAACTACAGTAGTGGTTAGTGAATTTCAGAATTTGCAAATCAGCAGAGTTGAATGCAACTTTTTGCAATTACTTTACGTATATGCCAAGGCTGCTATAGTGCTACACATTATACTATGTACTGTACTGTTTGAGTTCCTTTATTGCATACTATAGACATTGTTCAAAATGGTGATGTTACAATACCTAGAGTAATTTGAGCTTAATCAACAGATTTGAGTGGGAGTATATATGTAGGTTGGTTGTGGTCCATGCCAAAACTAGATGCTGCACTATGTACATGGAGGCCACAATCCTCGACAAAAATGATGGGACAAATGCGCAAAACTAGCAACGGTAAGAGCACCATCCCCCTGCCTGCATCCCCACTGCCCTGTTCAATCTTGCAGCAGCCCAATGGTTCTGAGACTTCAACATTGATACGGGGAGTGGGGTTTGTCCCATGTACTTTTGTCGAGGATTGTCTGAAGCCTGAACAAAGGTATAGGAATTTTCAAATATGTTTTAGTGCTTGAAAAGGGTACCTGTAGGTTGTAGTTTCATTTTTCAAGTGACGATAAGGGATTAAGAGTTAAATTTGTCTGACCAGTATCCTGGCTTGTCAGTATGTCACTTTGATATTAAATTTTCATGAAAAGGAGCCAAAGAGTATGTAACATGGGCATTTTTGTGAATGTTTCTTGGTCAGAGTTAAGGGAAAGGAATGTTCTTCCCTGGCAAATTCATGTAAGGTAGGGGTGGTAGTTTTCTGGCTGGTCAGTGTTTAGATTTTTACTAAATTGTAATAAATTGTAATGGAACAAGGCTAAAGAAATGTTATTAATCTCATTTTTTTTTTTTTAATGGGGAGGAGGTTGTACCACATTTCACAATATACCAAACGGTTTACCACAATGTTTTCTATTTTTCACAAAAATAAACATTAAATGGTCATTGAAACTACAATCTGGTTGAAATTTAAAATCTGTGCAATCAATTTGTCTATTAAATATTACAATGCACTTTAAAGATTACACTGAATTGAAACGGTTAACCATTTTTCTTCAATAAAAGGTGTTGTATACAGAGAGATATTTTGTGGATTTGCACGGTTGACCATCGACATACGTTGAAATAGTGTGTAGGTCAACGGTTAACCATGTTGAGGTCAATGGTAAACAGTGGCGCTGTTTTGATACGATGAGAAAGTTACAGTGATAATGAGTTTCACGTTCAACTATGAATAAATTAAGCAAAATCAGTTCTTCATGCAGGGCTTTCTTGCTGTTTGGTCAACCGAATGTTTAATGCATTTTTTCACCTATAGCCTTTTGAGTATTTTTCCCCTCCCCCCGAAAAATATTTCTCTACCTGGAAGCTATTTCACCCCTTAAGTAGCAAACATTTGCATAGGCCTATATTTGCCCCCGAAAATTGTTTCATGTTTGAAAGCTATTTCGCCCCCTTCAGCACCAGTTACGGGCCTTTTGATAAATATGATACCGATGTCTATATGATATTGAAAATTTGACACCTCTTAACCTTTAATGTGTGTATTCAGCCCCTTACGACATGCCTACATGGGGTCCGTATGGCTAAACATCTGGGTACTTGATGATGCCCTAGTGGGCACCACATAAGAGGATTTATTCACACCATCTCCATGAAGATTAGGCCACCGTGCCCATGTGGGTCTGCTAACATGGGAGAACCTACCCATTGAAAATGTACCAATGGCCCACCTGGGCCCTTGGCCAAATCTTCATGGAGCTCATGCCAATAATAAGTCCACCATGCCCACAAAAATATCCTTTTTTGCCCATTTGGGCATATTAACAGGGACAGTTGCTTCTTTATAATAAGAATACCATGCTGTTTTTCATAGACATACTGTATACTCAGTTCAAGATAGACAACTTTTTCATGAATTATCACGCATTGCCTCTAATAGTGAAATACTCCCTATACCTTTGTACAGGCCTCAGACAATCCTCGACACAAATGATGGGACAAATATGCAAAATAAGCAACGGTAAGAGCACCATCCCCCTGCCTGCATCCCCACTCCCCTGTTCAATGTTGTGGCAGCTCAATGGTTCTGAGACTTTAACATTGATACAGGGAGAGGGGTTTGTCCCATATGTACTTTTGTCGAGGATTGTAGGTGCATGTAGATGGAGCTGCCAAAAGTATCATTACTGAATTGGGCAATTACAAAGGAAGTACAGGGTACTACAGTACTGTATGTCATTGATGCCTAATACTAATTATAGACATGGATAAGGGATGCAGTTGATTAACATGTGGCATGGCTTGTGTACTGTAGCCTATTTTTATATCAATTTGTGAAGGTATGGTTGTGCAGACAGAGTATAGACATTATTCCAGACAGAGCTCAAAAAGCATATTCAAAGTCCTGAACAGATTGACTGTTGATTTGGTATATATATACTCCTTGATTAGTTGTTTGTTTGCATCAGTATGCATGTCTTGTTGACTTAGCCTTCCAAGGTAAATGCCATGTACAAGAGAGTTCAAAACTCCTGTCTGTCATATTCCACAATTTTGCAAGTCCCTGAGGGCTGTTGTAGGTTTTCATGCAAGACTTCCTCTGTACTTGTATGCATGCACATACATGTATTCTGAACATACCACAGACCTTCTCAGGAGTGAAGTGGTTTGAGGAGAACCCATGAGTTGCCTGCCGAATTTTTAAATTCTGGCAAGACAGTTTGAAATTGAATCTAAGCGTGAGGTTTTGAATGTAGAGTTGTAATGTTGCCTCAGGGGAAAGGGGGAGGGGGAATGAAAACTGCTGATTTTTTTTTTTAAATTTAAAATCCTGCAGAAATTTTTAGAGGAGAGGCAAATTGTCTTAAGGCATTTCATGCCATTTAAAAGAAATGAGAGACAGTGAGATATATTAATAGGACTTACCATAGCAGTGCAGTCTTGTTGTATTAATCTGACAATGAGAATTGTTGATTGCCTAAGTATTATTTTAACTTACAGTAAGTCTGTTTATTAGTAAATGTGCTTGTGGGTGACATAGATTGCATCTTTATGCCAGATAACATTTATGCTCATTGTTTTGTAGCTGTAAAAAGTGCCACACTTTTGCTTTAGGTTATACTGTATATATTCTCACATGCTCAGTAAAGCATCACCACTTTGCATCAGTGATGTGTACAAGGGAATTGTTCGGTTAATTTTACAAATGTATCATTTAGAATTACAGCTTATCATACAGTATGTACAGTACTAAACACCATGCCATATGTATTAAACACATCCATAAAATTTGACTGTTTTATCTGTCATACATGGTAGGAGTGTTTCATTCCCCCTAAATGAAACAAACACTTCTGATCAAAACTGCAGTATTAAAGGCAGACAAATAGATTCCATTCTGCTATTCTGTCTCTACTATCTGATTATCTGACAAATAGACTACTGCTTAGGAACTCATCCATAGTTAATAAACATAAAACCCAGTATACAAATTACACAGGAAGAGAGGCAATTTGCCTCTGCCAGAAGCACCCCTAGAATGAAATTAAGGCCGGGTGCAAGAAAATATCAAATGTTGCAAAAATTACCCTCTTCCCCTATCTTAATAGTTGCCAACAAAAGCAATAAAAAGTCTGTGTGTGCTTCCCATCCCCTCCCCCCCCCACAAAAAAAAAAAAAAAAAAAAAAAAAAAAAAAAAAAAAACATTAAGAGGTCACTGAGGGATTTTTCCAGGACATTTCAACAGAGTCCCTCTGAAGAAAAAAATTAAAACAATATCTTCTGAAAAAAATTAAATGTTAGAAAATACCGCAACTGCTGATAACAATTATGTAGGCAGAAAAGCTTTTATGAAGATAGTTTCAGCATTATGAACCATTTAATCTCACCAATAAACTCTGGTGATAGATTTATTTCTAATGATACTATTTTTTACAATTTAGCTTTGTGGATGTTTTATACTTGGAATATTCAAAAGTTTGGGTTAACAAATTTATGAGAAACAAAGCAAGAATTGTTTCTTTCCATGAAGTCCCCACCCCCCTTTTTTTTGTAAATAAGATAAATCCTAGCTGCCTAATTTGGAATGACCCATCATTCCATACCCTCTTCAATATCATAAAAATACAAAAAGTTACTTTGTCACAGACATGGTAAGCACCTTTTAGGACCAGCACATACTGTACTGTACCTGCGTATGAACATAATGACGATGGGGAGCTCTTTATTCTTCAGGTTGTGACGTGATACATATAAAGCATATAGTTGCTCAGAGATGCACTTACAGTATTAACCTGATTTGAAAGGCACTGCACATCAGAAGTTATGTTTACATAGACTTTCGTTTTACCATTTGAACTCTCTTAATCTCATGTGCACCTCATTAGCTTTGTAGGTCATGTATGAGAAAGTCAACAATAGTTATATAGTGCTTGGAAAGTAAGTTTAAGAAGTACAGTAGCCTGCATAACAGGTCATTCAGACTGTCCACAAATCAGTGAGGTTTTTGAAGTCAAGATCATGTGAGCAAATTACTGGTAGAAGTGCAGTATAGCCACAGTTGTTTGCTCAACTGGTCATTAGTTAAAGCCTAAAGGTCTGTAAATGGAATGAAAGCAGCTGTTTTATACTCAACATACAGTAGATTAAAATCCTCAAATGAAAACTCTGTTAGAATTATTTGAATATCTTTTGCAGTTCTCAAGATTTACCTCTATATAAAGTTTGACCATTTCCAAGACTTCTCAGTTGCTATGCAAAAATGGTGGTGTGGAGTGTTGCACAGGGTCTGCATTTGCTTTGTTATTTCTTTATACATTATCTGTTAGTTACTTACCAGCCAATTTTTTGATATGTTCTGTGTGGATATTCTCAGAGCAGTTGATACTGCAGCTGCTTCCAAAATAAACCCATCGTGGTATGCCAACATTGAGTGGAATGAAGATAAAATAAACAAAGGGTAACATTTGACACATCTCATGTGTCCCTCTTCCCACGTCACAAATTAGCATATATAACTCATGTTTATTCAAACATGTAAATTGATTGACAGTTTCCTTAAAATGTGCGAGTTCTTCTTTGGCATGTCAAAACTATACCTTTGGGTCTTGTGCATTCTTTACAGAGTGAGACATAGTACAAGAAGTGGTAGTTCATGATGTACACTAGCCTCCATTGCCTGCTGTACATTTTCGCCACAGTCACTGTGATACATGTACCTTAATGGTCAGTTCCAATCAAATCAGGACTCCCAAAATTTCAAGTTAACCTATTCATTACAAATTTTGTATCAAAGTAGAGCTACTGTAAGGGTTTGAATCATCCTATTTTGAATGAAATGTTTGTTTTGGTGCTTTCCATAATTCAGATTTGCATGTTTAATAAGTATAATGTTAATTTCAGAATTGATGTGGAATGTACTGAATAGGTGAAGAAATATTGTTTACATAGAAAATCAACAAACCAGCTAGTATCAAACTAGGTAGAAATGCCATCACATCTTCAGAAACATGGCAAATAACCTAAATTTTGGGGTAAAAGAATTTGTCACAGGTTGTTGACCTGATGCAATTATTAAAATTTACTGAAGTATTTTGTCATGGTGTAACACTAAATTTCAAATATTTTTCCAATTGTTCCTTTAAAAAACAAAGAATTGCAATGCTCTTTTATTGGCAGGTTTTATCTAGAACACCACTAGCCGTCAAACAAATGCACTGTGGAAGTTAGGCTACTTTCCTTCCATTAATTATTACTAATTAACCCTTTCAGGACCACGCACCTATACATACACTGTACCCTCACCCAGGGCCAACTACTTTGTTCAGTGCGGTAATGAGTATGAGAATACAATATCTGTCTTCGTTTTCTCTAAGAAATCACCTTCCTACAAAAAAGTGTTGAACACAACTTTTGTTTGGAATTCAATAATCTTTTATTCAATACCAAGATATCTTTTATACTGATTTCCTTTCATAAACTCCAGGGTCAGAAACAAGCCTTGGCCAAAATCCCTCGTAGTTACATGATATATTTTATGTACAGTTGGCATATTGGTTAGGCTTTAGGCTAGTTTCAGTGCACGTTATCTTTGAACATGTCAATAGCAACATATGCCATACCATACACCTTACCGTAGGAAAATTTGCACTCTATACAATTAATGTAGACTCCAAAGTGATGGTGCTATGTCCATATTCATTTTCTTTACCCAAATATGTTCAGTGTTGGCTCTCGCCGATTGGTGACCATGGTCCTGGTGCCGGTGTTGCTGATCGGCGACCATGGTCCCGAAAGGGTTCAAGTCTATCATACTGTAGTGTAATATTACACTGTGACATCCCCATTGACTAACATATAACAGTTTTGGGAAATGTTAATCTTCCTATTCTCTTACATGATATTACAAAGTAAATCATTACTGGGTTTTTCTTGTTTTAGTTGTTTGATATTGTGTAAAACATTATGCAAATTCAAGTACATTGATTGGGGTTTTCAATCATTTTCACCTGTGCCATAATTTTACATTGACTTTGTATGGGAAATTCATTTGTCACTTTGTAATTGTGCCTCCATTGAGTTTACATGATGTAATTATTTAATTAGCAAATGTATTACCCACATTTGGTGTCATACAGGATCTAGCCTTTACTGACAAATGACAAGCATACTTGTGAGTAATAAAAGCTCTTGAAACTTGAGTTTGGGGCATAAATTTTGGGTAAAACAGTCATCCATTTTCCTTCATTCTGTAATGACCATTATTTACTGTAATATCCATAAAGACAAAAGATCATTCCAAAATTTTCTCATGTTTAGTAAGTGTGTTATGTGCCCTTTTATTAATAATGAAGTTTTTGAAATAGAGTGCCAATTGACCCTTGTAAAAAAAAAAAAAAAAAAAAAAAAAAAAAAAAATACCTAAACATCATGGTGTAATGCTTGGAACAGGCCTTAACTGGCCTGTACAGTGTATAGTAAATCCAAGAATGGATGAGCTACTGTACCCACCTCTTCGGAGTATTTTCATAGTGAAGGCCTTTGGAGTGAATGCTTATTTTTCAGAGACTGAATAGTTGATGCCTTGTATCACCCACAACTGCACAAATTTTTTTTTTTTTTTCTGTGTTTGCAGTAATGGTATATTTACAACAACTATGGTAATCATTTTAATGTATCAACTAAAAAAATTACAAGATGTGAAAAGATATCAATATTTTGGAATTCCTAATTTCTATTTGACAGTGTAGTCAATCAGCAATGGTTGCCTTTCACAGTCTTCATTGGCTTTCCATTTTCCTTTTTCATCCAAATATGACATCCCATGAACTTGCTGTGTTTCATATCATAACCACCCATTCAAGCCTCTTTTTGGGTTCGTCCCAGTGGAGTTGTTTTGCAGAAACATGAATGTCTTGACTTGTTCATAGATTGAAAGGATACTATATCTGAATCTTACCAAAAAAAAAAAAAAATAGCTTGCTGCCAGCAACCTAACTGATTATTTCCAGCCTAAAGGATATTTTCAACCTGTGAGGACTGTTATTTTTTCTTGGTACAGACTTTTTTACATTTGATTCAAAAAGTTATTTTTTGTACTAAGCCCTTGAGCTACAAGCACAGGCTACAGTAGTTGAATTTTCCAGGCCACTCTTTGCCAATTATGTGTAAAGTTTATCTTAGTAGGATTTTGGTAGTAAACATGGTTCTGTCCTCAGTCCTACTGTATGCTGTATAATTGATATGGAAATTAATGGTTTAAAGTCATTATTCTAGTAAAGTGTCAACAGTGTTAAAAGAAGGGTCCAAGCTCAAATCAAGTTTTGATATGCAATATAGGGATGCTTTTTCTAAGCAATGTGGTGAAATTTTCATCGGACTCCGATATGTGGTTCACAAGATATCAGCATAGTTTAAGTTGTCACATTTTCAAAACAAAGTGAACTTGAAGCGAGCACATATGATGTCATAGTCTCACATTAATGGGCAGTCTTTTGTTTTTCTTTAAACATTACAACCAATTTTCTCCTCAGCAGTCACATGTTATCAGAATGTGATTGCATGAGAGGCATGGGAAAGTTACAAACTTTACATTCCCCATGGGGAGATTCTATCCCTATTAACTTCAAGGTCAACACAACAGACTGAAAAAAACAAAGGAAACAAAGCAATCCCTATCAATGTGAGGAAGTGATATAACCCCTGCTTGCCTCTGTGGGTCACAAATCTAGTAACTTCAATTGCTGATATCTCAAGCATTACATGTCTGATTTGAATGGAATTTCATCAAATTGCGTAAATTTAGTGCCTGTTTCACATATAAAAGTTTAATTTTTGCTTAAACCCTTCCTTTAATAACTGTGTAATAATGTTAACAGGTACTTGAATTCAGAAGTGTAATGTCAAAAAAATCAAATGCTGATTTACTGCGTATCCTTTTAATATGAGTGCTTTATGCTGAAGGCTACATGGTAGCTGCCTCAGTAGGTCACCTTGATCAGAAGCCATGGACTATCAAGATGGCAGCCAAAGTTGCAGGTTTGTGAAAAACATGTTACAAAAAAATTACATATAGTACAGTATGTGTTTATATATTTAGCATTTCTTTGGAAGAGCTTTTAAAATTTGTTTATATGCTGTTGTCTCCCTTTAATCTGGGCTTTAAGAGGAGAGACGCGCACCCATTAGCTTCACTCTTGATGCCACACAGAGCTCATTAAAAGGAGTCACTTCTGTCAGTCTTGTACGTGTCAGCCAACCATTTGTAGAAGCTCAAGCATCGACCAGACAGAAACCCTATGCAGTCACCTGATGAACTTGGCAGATACTACGGACTTTTAATTCTCTTTTTCAGGGTTGGGGCTCCATCCCTTTCACTTCGCAATTAGAGTATCTAGGAAGAGGGAAGCATGGTCCCTGGGGTGAAAGGCATTTGTATGCTGGCACTTGCAGTCTAAATTTTCTGAATTATTGACTGGGTATTTTTTGACATCGGGGCCTCTGCAGGTTTCTTAGTCTAAAGGCAAAGCTAGCTTTATTGCAAAAATGCAGCAACGTCAAGTACGTTAAATGTAGTCGGATTTCATGTGAGATCCACTGTAGCTTAGTGTAGCATAACATGTACAAAATAAGTAGATATGAAGGTTGTTGAGATGATCTGTTCACATTTCGTTTTTTGACAGTGGTACTGATCTACTGTAGCTGTTGAAAACATTCAAATTAAATGATTTGATGCAGCCATGCCTTTGGCAGTTTCTTGCAGTTCTATTAGTGAAAGATTCAGTTCTACTAAATCATATAGGCCTATTTATCATTCTGATTAGGCGTAAAAGGTCTCATAAGTTTGAGCATGCCCTGAATACTAAACAAGCAAAGTAACCTACTTATGTATTAAATTACTCCACATGTGCCATTGAAGAGGACCTTACCCTAGTTACTTGGAAGAATACATTTTAGCTGAGGGATTTGTTATCCAAACATCAAATCCTATTTTTACTTTGCAGCAGTCTTTGACTAGTTGTTAACTCTTTAAGGGATCAGCAAGGAAATTTTTTGAACTTAAATTCTTGTTGCTCTAGGCAGATTAAACAAAATGAAAAGAGGCATTGTGGTTCATAGCATTTTGAAAGGCCTGGCAGTCACCTTAACATTTATTTAATCTTTGCGAAATTTTGAATAATGGTATTATTAGATAATCAGAAAAGTTTCATTTGTTCTACTAATAAGATAGGCCTATCAGCCATCTTTTAATTAACCTCCTGGAACTTTCAAACCTGAAGCTTTGATGCTTTTGATCTGTGGGGAGTCATTTGGGGAGATCACTTTGATTGAGGGACTGTGTTAATTCATGCTTGGTCTAGCTGGACATGATTACAATACTCTGTCTTGCCTTTAAAGGTCAGAGGGCTGCAAAATCATTGAGAGGACCTCTTTTATTTTTTTTTTGTTCAACATAGTATAAAAGTGAAACCTAAGGTGTAGATTTAGCCATGCTGATGGGAAGTTTTGTGGATGAGGGTTTCTAAAGGGGAATAACAAAAATACATTGATGTATTTTTGTAGAACTCTACTGTAATTTCATGTTTTGATGGAGTTGAAGTGAGCTGTAAATATAATATTAGATAGCAGGAAGATGATGCAGTGAGCAGTGATTGTCAAGTCAACATAAAACCAAGCCAATTTTGGAACACTGGAGAGCAGCCTCTCCCCTTCCCCTTCCCCAGTGGGAGTCCATGTGAGTTTAAGCTGCAAGTATATTGCTTCATTTGAATCCTACATTCTAATACTCCATACCTGTATCTTGTGAGCCAGGGACCCAACCTATGTTCTTGGGAAAATGGTTCTACACTAGGGGCATCATCTGGTTAAGATGGCCTTTCTAGAATTCCTTTGTATAAATGTACTTCCGTAAAAAGATTTCTTTTTAACATGAGCACTGAGTTGTAAAACAATAGTTTGTAGTATCAAAGCAGGGATTCTGCCAGAAACTCAAAAAGGGGGGGGGGGATTTATTACTGCTTAACCCAAGTCTAAATTGATGCTGCCTTTGGCCGAAGTTACAAGTGAGTTTAGGGGGACAAAAGCTTTCTTCAAGGCTCCTTAAGATGCAATTTAAAGGGTTTTAAAGGCCATTTATTAATGTAAGTTCAAATGTTGCTGCAAAAGTGTCCTCTTCTTTAGTAAGAAACCAAGATATTGACAATTTTTTTATTTTTATGGATATGAAAAGGGGGGGGGATTTTACCCTCCTTCTGGAAGGGGGGGGACAAACCCCGCTTTCCCCCCTTGACCGAAACCCTGCAAATAAAACTTAATGTCGGATTTGCAGTGGGTAGGTAGTTGTGCCCATACTTAAGTCCACTGACCTGTTCTTATACTGTACCCATGAGAGTGGGTTAAGTGCTCACAGTTTCTGAAGTTAGGTATTCTTGACCTCAGAGCAATGTCATAGTGACACAATTTCCTTGTAATGTTTATGCAAGCAGAAAACAAGGACACACCCAACTGGCTCTTCTTCTTGTTGTTACTTTATGAAGTAGTGTTGTACCAGTACCAAAGGCTGGTACTTGTTATTAGGGGTAATTTACCCACAATGCATCCAAAGAGGTCAAGGTTTGCTGCTAATGCAAAATTTATACTCGCTCTTGTGAATAAGACATTATAGTACTCATGTTCACAACCAG